>JAXCLQ010000011.1:17388081-17493576 GCA_035584115.1 Cedrela odorata | reverse complement strand
TATTAATGTTAAATTGTAAGTAATGTATAATATGTGTTTATGATGACTTAAATTGTTATGTGTGGATTTGAGATGGTAAAAAGTAGAATTGGAATCGAATCTCGGTAATTTTGGTAGGCTGAGTTTGTTTGAAATATTTGGGAGTGTTTGGGATTTGATAATGCAGATGTGTTGGAAAAGGGATTGACGGGGAATGGCAACATTTAATGAGTTCGAAAATGTACGGCAAATGTATTTTGTTTCCAGAAATTGTTGTAATATACATATCTAATTATATGTATGTATAAGATATATGGAATAGTGAATGAAGTGAATATGATGATGAACATGTTTTAGGAATTCGTTAAGCATTATTTTGGGATATGTGGATGTCGTAGGTAGGTAACGACAAGTATGAATATGTAACTGAAATAAGTGGTGTTAATTTGTTTTTAGGTATAGAACATTAACATAAGAACAAACTTAGGAAGAGCGGAAACAAATGTAAGTAAATCATGCATGCATTTTAATGTTTTGAAAATTATGCGATATTCGATGTTTGATGAAAATGTGATTTGTACATGTTAGTACACCAATGAAATTCTATGAATGATTAATGAAATGTTTATGAATTTGAATGTTTATGCCGATATCGTATTTAGAGAATAAATATAAATGTTGTCGATGTGTGAAATGTTTGAAAAACAATATATTTTATGGCTTAGCCGCTAGTTATGTTATTCTGATCTAGCCGAACCTTGTGTTAAAGGCAAGGTTTGCAGGCTAGTAAGAATTCTGTTTAGCCCGTCGTGCGCGTTTCTGTTATATGTAAATGTAAATGACCGCTTAATGCGAAACACGTGATCACGTTCTGTAACCGAGTCACCGTAGGTGCAGGTGACACTAATTAACTAAGCTGTGAACTTTATAGAATTAAAAAATTTGAAAATATACTGATTATTTAAGTTTTCATAATTTTGCACTGCATCGACATATCTCACCTTTTTATTGAAAAATTTATTTTTCAAATAATAGTAAATAGAAGTGACAGAGAACGCCAACAAGGTTTACTAGGCATGTATATGTATATGCTTGGATAAGTAGTTAATAAGTGAGTTGTATGTCAAGAGTTGTATTATATGTATACTTGTATGTATATAAAAAAAAATTTGTTGAGTAGAAATATTTAAGTTTTGTGTAATAAAAAGAATAACATTGTTTATAAGGAATGTAAGTATGTATTTGCAGTTAATAACAAATAGGTGTGACACAAAACATATTTACTAACATATTGAGTAATATATATTACCTATGCAATGAATTCCAATAATCATAAACATTAAATATGGTTAAGGTTCAACTCTTATATTAAGAATGATATTTGTTACTACCATCAATTAATCCATATTAGAATAACAGGTTCATTAATTATATATTTATTTGGCTAAGTTACCATGCATTTTAAATGATAGTGGTAATTGCAATGAATTTAATCAAGTGCAATAGTTTAATTACTTGCATGGTGGTGGTTTCATAAGATATTTATTATAAGTAAATACAATGGATATTAGTTGAATTATACGTGATGAATAAGACACTTATCAAATTTCAAGGACTGTAAGGAGAGAAAAATTGTAATGCCTGTAATTTTAAAAATCTGTAATTATAGCATCCACAGTAATTAAAAAATTTAATTGAATAATTTGATGTTATTTAGTTAAATTAAAATTTCATATAACTTAGAATTTTTGGGTGAATGGTTGAATTTTGGGCTTAAAATAGTATTATTTATTTAAGCCCAAATTTAATTTCATAAAATTAGGTTAATATTGGAATTGGATGAAGAAAATAGTGCTTGAATCAATTTTGGACTTAATTGTAATAATTTTGAAATATTAAAAGTTATTTTAAAATTTTTAAAGGGACTAAAATGAAAGTTTTTTAAAATTTTATGTTATTTTTATCATTTTAAAAAGGGTAGGGGTCTTAATGAGATTTTACATACCAAATGAAGTAAAATTTTCTTCATCCCTACGTGCATTCTTTTCCTTTCCTAGTGCTTTCGTCTCCTTCTTTTTCAATAAAATAGCAGCTTGTCTCTTCCTCTCTCTCTCAAATTCTGACTAAATTACTTCGAATTCGAGTAATTTTCTTTCAAATTCTAGTTACCGGTAAGTTTTATAACGTATTAGAAGTTTGAATTTTGATTTTAAACATGAATTAAAGTTAAAAGTTACTATTTATACGAGAAAATTCTACTTAATTTTGTATAAAAAAAAATGTTAGATTGTGTTGAATTGGAATAGCAAATGCAGTACTAAGTTGATTTTGCATTAATTTAAGCATTGATCAAAAGAAATTAAACTGTTTTTGTCTCGGGTAAACAGTATTTTTGAAGGTATTACAATATTTTTGAATGTGCTACAATAATCTCAATTTGTACAGTAATTGTTTACACAATAACTGGTTTGTATAGTAACTGGTTTATAAAGTAAATCTAACATGAATAGTATTTAGCTACAGTACTCTTGACATGAACAATTTGCTATAGTAACTGCGTGAACAGTTTTTTGCTACAGCTTATATCAAAGCCGTTTTTGTTTGCTTATACGAAAATGTGTAAATTTGGGATAGTCAGAAATAAGATTTAGAATAAATTAGTCATGAAAATTCATTATTGAAAATATAAAAAATTACATTAATTAGTTAAATTTAGCTAATGTATTATAGTAAGGAATTTAGTTATATTTTTCACGAGAATTGCATTTAGTGTAATTATATTTATTATTTAAATATTAGAATTCATAAGTTATACATGTGTGGTATTAGGTTACAATGATCTAAGAGAAGGTCTGAGTAGGCGAAAGAGTTGTTAGTGGGAGTGGTTACCCTCCCTTTATAGTAAGTAAATCGTGCACGTATTTTTAATGCTTTTGAAATAATATGATATCTGAGCACGTGTTTGAAAATAATATGAAAATTGTGGATTTTGAATGTTTTATATGTTGATATCAAATTCTTGAAATGACTGTTGAAAATGATATCGATTTGTGAATGTTTATGAATGAAAATGATTTTATGGCTCTAGTAGTTAGTTAAATGTTTATTCTGACTTGGCCGGGTCTTGTGTCAAAGTGGGACTTGCGAACTATTCAAAATTCTGTTTAATGTGCAATGCACAGTTCTATTATAATTTATATGAAAATGTCCGCTTTAAGTTGAACATGTGATCACGTTCTGAATCCAGGTCACCGTGGGTGCAAGTGATAGTAACTGACTGAGCCATTCTGAAAATGTTTGAAATATAAATGAATTTATCTGTTATTAGAGAGTTTGAAAATTCATTAATCCGTTTAACCAATTATATTTGCTTTGGAAAAGAAATAAATATGTTATGTATCACATTGACATATAAAAAAACTTGCATGGTTTACTTACTGAGATTTTATCTCACTTTTTATTATAAAAATTTTATTTTTCTTAGAATAATATTTATTAAGGAAAGAATGAGGCGTACACAGGTGGCTAGATGTAGAAGAAATTTTGATTATAGGTAATTAATGAAGTAATTGTTAGATTTAAAACTAGTTACGTAGATAACTCTATGTATTTGTAAGGAATTATGATATGGTAGACAATTAAGAATTATGTATTATTAATACTCTTTATATGAAATGATGTAGTATTATGTAATCATGATTGATTAAGTATGAAATGGGGTGTGACATCAACCTTTCGCCAAAACTCATTTCCACCCATGGCCGACTTATCCTCTTTCCTCTCTTCTTTTCTTATTTTCTTAGCCAAGCTTTCTTTCTCTCTCTCGGCATCTTGCTTCCTTCCCGTCAACTCCCTTACTACTTTTCTTCTCCTTTACCCTTTTATTTCCTTGACTCCTTTCCTTCTTTTCTCCCATGATACTCTCTTTCTCTTCTATTTTATCGTATTGCTTTCTTCTCTCTCTACCAGCCAAGCTTTCTTCCACTTGCTCCCTCTCCCTTGATTGACCAAGCCTCCCTTCTTAGTTCATACTTTACTCTTTTTTTGGCCAAAACCCCTTCCTTTCTCCATGGAATTTCTTCTCCTTTGTCTTACACAGGTTTTACCTCTTCCTCTTCTCTATCTCTTTCAATTTTTTCACTAAGTCAAAATGTTAAAAAGCCAAAATTGAAGCAATTGAAAAGAAAATGGGTTACTTAAATATATGTATAGGCCAACCATGCTTACCTTTGGACTTAGGTTTAATTTGTTTTAATTTTTTGGGCTTGAACACTTGCTTTGATTTGGGCTGACATCTAATCTTTATAAGCTTATATTATTTTGGGCTTAGTTTTATTACTTAATCATGGACTTGTGTTCTTGCATTGGTTTGGATTTATTTACATGTGTAAATTGGGCTTATTTTTCCATGTTACTTTCTAAACCCAATTGATATTAAAATAATACAAAATTCTTTAATTAAATGGGTTTAATTATTTAACCCATTTTCTTGTAAACCCTATTGGTTCATCTAGTCTAATAACATGTAACATCCCTTGGCCCATTTAAAAATTAACTTACTTTTCAAATTATTTATCTTTAAGTTCAAAAAATTTTTATTCTAGTCACCAAGACTTTACTTTAATTATTATGTAAAATTTTAGTTGTTACAATTTTCTTTCTTTAATTATTACATCCTTGGTTGTAGGTGAAAAGTACCAATCTTCTATTATGTTAAGGATTTCGAAATCTAATGTTGCTAAGAAAATTTGCATCATCTTTTACAATATGCATAATCAGTCCTGTTAAAGAATGGTGGCCTGTTTGTGAATTGCCCCTCAACTATTTGTCTTAGGTTGTTGATAGAAACCATTTTGATCTATTCCTTAAAGACGTGAATCCTATTTAACTGAGTTAGGCTCTGATACCACTTTTTGTCCCAAATAGCTATACCAAAGAAGGGGGTAAATTGGGATATTTAAAAATTTAAAGCTTAAAATAAATGTGATTAAAAATGCAGTACAATAAATAAACAAATAGAGAGAGAGAGAGATTGCAAACACTAGATTTATAGTGATTCTACAAGATAGGCCTATGTCTACTCTCTTGGTTTTGACTCATCACCGAGGTTTAACTATCTCTTTGTTTATACGGGTCTAGTGAAACCCAATAACAACTCTTTATATGGTGAAGGGCAACCGTACAACTTCTTTTCCTGGTAAAGGGAAACCTAATACAATCATTGTTTAATCCGGGTGAAGATAAACCCAATACAACTCAAAATTGTAATTTTGTGTTTTAAGCTCTTATAATAAATCTAATAATTTAATAGGCTCATACAAGTAAATTTCTCTCACAAGAAAGAATGAAGAACAATTACAGTAGAGAGAGAAAGATTGTTCACGTTAAGAATTTTAGATAAATGTTTAATGATTTTCAAGAATGTGTTCTGTTATCCTCCTCTTCTGAAATTTTTCTATTTATATTTATTCTCTTTGTGAAGACTCTTATGTTCAACGGCTTGATTAGGTGTATTTAATGTGCATTATAAATACTGCAAAAGTTACCGTTGAGCTTTAAAAATATCAGGAAGTATTAATCTGTTCTAGCAGTGTATCGATTAGTTTGTATGAAATTTGAATTTAAGCTCGTCTTAGATCTCAAGTATCAATCATTTCTGCTTCACGTGTTGATCTAGTTCACTTCGCAAATATTTTTGAACTCTTGAGTTAGCGAAGTATCGATATGCTCTGCTTTGGTATCGATCTAGTTCGACTTGTAATTTTTTTTGAACTCTTTGGAATGCAAAGTGTCGACCTCCTCAAATCTAAGTATCGATCACATTTCTACTCTTATCGATCCGATTGGCCTGGTAATTACATCTGAGGCTACTAACTTGCAAGCTATTGATATCTCGACTTTCAAGTATCGACCTTTTTCAAGTGTATCAATCTACTTGATCAGGGTGTTGATCTGTTTAATTTGGTGATTTCATATAAGGCTACTGAGTTACAAGATATTGATCTCTTGACTTCTAAATATTGACCTTCATCAAGTATATCAATCCGTTTGGTCAAGGTATCGATCCGTTTACCAAAGATGTCGATCATTTGGCTCCAAGTATTGATCATGTTAAGCTTAAATCACATTTCTCAAGAAAAATGGTTTAGTTTAATCACAAGTTCATTCACATATAATTTTTTTTTTTTATTCTTAACATGTCTAAATTAATTTTATTGTCCGTAAATTAAATAGACATTACATTAACTTTGGTCTCAAAGAGAAACCGACATCGGCAGAGGCATGAATGAACTTGTGAAAGGGAAAGCCACGGTAGTCACACAAGCCGTGCAGAAAGGCTCCCCAAAGACTATAGATATGGATATATGCATATTTTAAAACTTTAAATAATTTAAACAAAGGATCAACATAAATAAAGAACACTTACCTTAAATGTTGATGTCCAGAACAAGTTACTTGTTAGCTTAAAGGCGTGTCACACACACCGGGTTGATTTTGACGAGTTCTGATTACTCAAATTTGTGTTTGGAAACTTAGAATCAGTTTTCTATTCTTAGAAAAATCACTTGTTTTTTTGGAAGAAAAGGAAACCTATGAAAACCATTTTCATCCATTTCCTCTTCTTCCTTTCTCTTTTTATTCTTTTCTTTCTTCCTTTTGATTTATTCAAAACAAAAACTCACCCCATTCAACAATGGAGCTCACGGAAAAGGAGAAGAAGAAGACACTGTTTAAGGTTTCACAAATCCCAAATTGTGAGTTGTGTTTCAAAAACCAACTTGCCTTTTGTTTTCATCCACTCACTTCATTCAAAACAAACTTAGTGGATTACAAGTAGCACACTCTCATCTATGGATTCCAAAATTCATTCTAATTGCATTAACTCATTTAATGTAATGAAAATATCTTCACGTATACAATAATATTAAAGTCTTTAATATATATATATATATATATTAAAGTGAGAGAGAGAGAGTTTTTTGATTTATATAATATAAATAAAATGAAATGATTACTCTTTTAATATTATACTATATATAAATGTTAAATGTAATCATTACTCTTACAATATTTGATTGTCAAATATTAAATACAAAAGTATATTTATTAAGAATATGACACTTGACAACTTCTCATGGTGCCATTTGTCAACCAAAGAACCATTTGATTACATAATATTTATTTAACAATTAATAAATAAACCATTTATTTATTAATATCCAAAATAACAAAATATATTTTCTTTATTTTCAAATGTTCGTAAATCATATTTATATAATTTGAATTATTACCGAAATATTTTCCAAGTATAAGTATGCTGCGTCTTATATAAGAAATTAATTTTATACAATAAAGAATTAAATTGTCATCCAATCAAAAAATTGTAACAATATCATTAACTAACTTAATTAATATTGTACATAGCAGTAACCATCATCATCAACTAATCAATATATGCGTGACCGCTTAGGTTTACTATGATCTAGACATAAGCAGATATAAATCTTTTTGCTTCATTTTAGTATAACTCTTCATATCCAAAATTTTCAATGATCATGTGCAACTTTTATGAAGATGCCACAACCCTCAAACACAAATGAATTAATATTCAACATAAACCCATATAGTCGTACGTGCATATAGTAATGTCCTTCTGCAGTCGACTCCCGATTGAGTGCGGGTTATGAAATCATCAAACCCCTAACTGAATAATAGGAATAGGGTCTCAAATCATATATGAGATTCATGTATCAAAAAATACCTTTTTCAAAAACATTTACTCTGGCTAATGATTTCATTTCTATGTATGACATCCCCACTTAGGATCTCAAGCTCAAATATTTGAGCCAACAGATTCCATCTTGGTCATCACTTGTCCTCATACACCAAAAACACATAGCTAGTAAGTTTCTTTCACTAGGAATGGCTAGCTTGGTGCAATATATACAAGTGAACGATGTGCCTCAATGTAGATGGCAACCATGACACTTCAAGCCAAAAAACTAGTGATACACTAGTATAACTATGTGATATACTATTGACTGTGGATAATTACTCATATGATTCATCACTTTTAGTCACATTTAGTAACACGTTCTTCAACACATCACTCATGTTTATTGCTCTTGTGATATAAGACTCGTCACCCAACTATTAGCATCCAATATTAATCCTTGACAGCATCATACATGTCAGTCATGCAATGTCATACTCCTATATGACATCACCTCAACCGAGAACTAATTCGGATGTATTCAAATTAAAACTTTGTACACATATCTACAACACTTTACTGATAAAGTCTTGACATCACAATACATCGCGGGGTCTCATTCTACATTATTTATTTATAAAGCAACTGTAAATGCAAAATGATATAAATACCATTTTATTAATCATAAACAACTTTATAATTAATTACATAAATATTTATATACAATGAATGATATCCTTAAACCATATGATACGATTGGTTCTATGGCATATCTCTAACAAACTTTAACTTGCACTTGAGCCAATCACTGTGATATTTAATACCCATCATCTCCAGGTGATGATCCAGTTGCTACTGTGTCATCGGCTTAGTCAGTAGGTCTACCACGTTATCCACAGATGGGATTTTCTGCACGACCAGTTGTTTATCTACTATAAACTCTCTAATTAAATGATATTTCCTCTGAATATGTTTATATTTCTGGTGAGACCTTAGTTCCTTAGCTTGAGCTATAGCTTTATTATTGTTACAATACAAAGCTACTGGGTCAACTATGTAAGGAACCATTCTAAGTTCTATCACAAACTTAAATATCCAAATATCTTTTTTTGTTGCTTCAGAAGCAACAACATACTTAACTTTCGTAGGGGAGTCAGCTATGGTAGTCTGTTTGAAACTCTTTCAATAGACAGCACCTCCATTACATATAAAGACAAATGCATAAATAAACTTTCTATCATCCACATCTAATTGGAAATCAGAATCAGTATAACCCTCTAGTTTTAACTCACCTCCCCCATAAGTTAACACCAAATATTTAGTTCTTCTCAAGTACTTAAGGATTCTTTTAACCTTAGTCCAATGTTCTTATCCTAGATTTGCCTGATATATACTCATGACACTTATGACATATGCTATATTAGGTCTGTACATAAGACTACCTATTATCGAAGCATAAGGAATTTTTCGCATACGTTTGCGCTCAGCTTTAGTCTTGGGTCTAATCACTCTTGAGAGATGAGCGCCATGACTGTAGGGTAAGAAATCCCTCTTAGAGCTATCCATATTGAACTTCTTCAGTACTTTATCTATGTACTGACTCTAGGAAAGACCTATCATTCGTTTCACTCTATCTTTATAAAGGCAAATACCGAAAATGAAGGTCACTTCTTCCAGATCTTTCATGGAGAAAACATTAGACAACCACAATTTAGTCTCATATAAAATGCCTATATCATTTCTCATGAGCAGTATGTCATTTACATATAATACAAAGAATGTGATGGCATTGTTATTCTCTTTTTATAGACACACGGTTCATCAATATTTTTAATTAAGCCAAACAATTTGACTACATAATCAAATCATATGTTCCAACTTCTTGAAGCTTACTTTAATCCATAAATGGATATATGCAACTTACAGACCTTATGACTATCATCACAAGCAATAAACCCAATAGGTTATTACATGTATATGGACTCCTCAATGAAGCCATTAAGGAAGGCTGTCTTTACATCCATTTGCTACATCTCATAGTCATAATAAACTGCAATAGAAAGTAATATCCGAATGGATTTCAGCTTGGCTACAAGGGAAAAGATTTTATCAAAATCAACATCTTGTTTGTGATTATAACCTTTTGTTACCAACCTAGCTTTAAAAGTCTCCACTTTTCCATCTTTGCCAATTTTTTATTTGTAAACCTATTTACAACTGATAGGAACAATTCCTTCTGGTGGATCAATAAGTGACCACACTTGATTAGCATACATGGATTCCATTTCAGATTTCATAGCCTCAAGCCATCTTCTAGAATTGATATTTAATATTGCTTTTTCATAGGTTCTAGGATCTTTTCTTTATATATCATCTTTAATCATAAATGATTCAAAATCATTTTTAGAAATGAAATAATATCTCTAAAGAGGGTGTGATATTCTAGTAGATCTACTAAGATTTTGGTCTACAGAAGATTGAGGATCAGATCAAACTGGTTCATTTGTATCAACAGGTTCATCTATCTGAAAATGATCATCATCAAGCTTTCCAGACTCCTTTGAAAACTCAATCTTTCTACCTACACCACCATCCTCAATGAACTGATCTCGAGGAACTGTGCTTGTCTACTAATCAAAATCCTTCGATCAACATGAATATAGAAATAATATCATAAACTATCTTTAAGATATTCATTGAATCGACCTTTTTTAGACTTAAGCATCTAACTTCCCAATTTTAACAAACTTAACATATGCTGGACATCCCGAAGAATTCATATAATTGAAGCTTGAAAGTTTCCCATACTATATCTCATACGGTGTCTTAGGAATTATTTTGGATGAAGTTCTGTTCAAGATGTAAATTGCGATATTTAAAGCATATCCCCAAAGATATGTAGGTAACTTTATGAAGTTCATCATGGACGTACCATATTTAATATGTTAACCCAGTTGGTAACACCCAAAAGGGGGGTGAATTGGGTTTTTAAAATTTTACAATTAAAACTATATGCAATGCAGTGCAGCAATAAAACATTAGTAAGAGAGAGAAAGATACAAACATAGTTTTATAATGGTTTGAAAAATCTTGGCCTACATCCACTCTCTCGGATACAAATCACTTTCTCTAAGGTTCAACTAACTTCTTGTTTTGACGGGACAAGAGACACTTGGTACACTGCTTCTGAGGTGAAGGGTAACCTTACAACTTCTTTTCTACCGGTGAAGGTAACCCAAAGTGATCTTGTCACATATTTTTCATATTAACTACAAATACATACTCACGTATATTGTATACAATGTTATTCTTTTATTACACAAAACTTAAACAGTTATAGTTAATAATTTGTTTTTTTTTAAACATACAAATATACATACATTACAACTCCTTGTAATACAGATAGCTTATTAACTACATATCCAAAATATTCATACTAGCCTACAAGTCTATACATATTACTTAGCTAACCTACAATCACATATATCCAAAAACTTCAAATACGCCTAGTACCATCGCTTGCATACTTGGTCATCCTTATGTGCTATTATTTGAAAAATAAACTTTTCAATAAAAGGTAAGATATAACCTCAGTAAGCAAACCATGCAGGTTTTATATGTCGATGTAATACAAAAGGTAAATATTTTAAACAATCGATGGATAACACAATATGACAATATGATAGTATAAATAACCGAAGCATTTTCAAAATTTTCCAATTACATATATTTTATTCATAACATAAACATTATCAGAACGGCTTAGTCAGTTAATGTCAACTGCACCCACAGTGACCTGGATCCAGAATGTGATCACGTGTTTTGCATACAGTGGTTATTTAAATTTTTATATAACAGAAGCACTCACGATGCGCTACACAGAATTCTTACTAGCCTGTAAGTCTCGCTTTTAACACGAAATCCGGCTAAGTCAGAATAATAGAACTAACGACTAAGCTATAAAAATGCATTTTATTCAAATTTTCACACATCAACAACATTTCATAATCAATTCTTATGTGCGATATCGGGGTACAACATTTAAGTTCATAATTTTTCAAAAATCATGTCATAAAATTTATGTTGGCATACCAAAGCATTAATATACATATTTCACACAACATTGAGTATCGCACAATTTCAAAAACATTAAAATACATGCATGATCTACTTACTTTTGTTTCCGTTCTTCCTGAGTATGTTTGTATCTTAAAGTTGCATACCTAAAACAAATTAACATAATCCATTATAGTTTCATGTTTTATACTCATCGCTACCTTCCTACGACATACACCTTTCCAAACTCTAACACTTTATGAGTTTTTTAAAGTAGACTTATTGCCATATTTACACCATAACATCATTTCATATATGCTTATACATACATACATACATATAGATATATATATATATACATATATATGAATATTTTAACATTTTTTCAGAAAAACACATTCGACGTAAAATTTTCGAAACTAGTCAATTTTGCCATTTTACGCCAATTCACTTTTCGACACACCGAACAACACCCATCTCCCAAATTTTCAAAATTTGACACCTTAACAATTTAATAAAAGAATCATAACATATGGCATTACACACTCCCAAATATTTCAAACAAACTCGGCCTACCGTAATCGCCGAGATTCAATTTCACTTCCATATTTACACCATTCCAAATTCCACAATTAATATCAATTTACATACATATACATATGTATATTTATTACTACACTTCCATTCTTTTCTTCATCATTCAATTTTCCACCAACTAACACAATAACCATTTCTCATTTACAACACTACATACACATTAACATAATATAAATTTCTAATTTCCTAACTACAATTTAACATCACCAATACTAATTTCATTATATTATAAAGTTATCTATCTCTAAGTTTTTACTACCATTATCTTACCACTTCACTAGTGCTACATTAACATAATACTAATTTCCTTATACAATTTAGTATTAACAATATACAATCCCACCAATTCCACCATTATCACAACATAATAAATAAACTTTCACCAATTTATATATTATAATTTCATGATAACAACATTCCCACCAATTTCTATCATTATAGCTATATGATGATTAAGATTCCACAAATTTACACATTACCATAACATAACAATAAATTTCCAACATCATAACAATTTAATAATAATAGTTTTCATTTTCAAATTTCCTATATCACATGAAAGTATAAAGTCTACTACAATAACCTTAGCAATTCACATAGCCTTAACAATTTACTAAGTTTACTA
This sequence comes from Cedrela odorata, assembly GCA_035584115.1. Lineage (NCBI taxonomy): Eukaryota > Viridiplantae > Streptophyta > Magnoliopsida > Sapindales > Meliaceae > Cedrela > Cedrela odorata. The sequence continues at coordinate 17,480,605 of JAXCLQ010000011.1, read as the reverse complement.
TACCAAAATCATAAAATACTAATTAAAGAAGACATAAAACTCACCAATCCTTTCTTTCTTCTTCGTTTTCTTTCTTCTTTCTTTCACTCTCTTTTCCTTTTCTATTTTGCCTTATACGTATGCCTCCTTTGCATTTCCAATTCGAAATGTTAAACACTAACCTTTTAACTCATTAACAAATGGAGGGCTAGGATTACTTCAATTAAATCCAATGGCTTTCATTTTTCTACCAAATTTCTATTAAATATTAATTAATTCTAGTTTCTTACAACACATGGATGGTTTGGATGAGCTTAACGAATCCAATGGTCATCTTTTTTCCACCACATTTTTCACTAACTAATATAAAATATTAATTAATTTAATCAATAAAACACATTAATGACTAGGATGACTTTAACAAAATCCAATGGACCACATTTAGCCATCACATTTTCAACTAACTTAACTTTTATGTTCATTTTTATCCATTTTACAAAACATACCTAGAATTATGACAAGTGGATGGCTAGGATTTTATAGAAAATTGAAGGAAAAATATAATATTTTATTAATTTATTTATTTATTTTACTTTGTTATATATATATATATATATTTATTTATATTTGGGCTTGGGCTTTGGCCTATTTTAGTATATATATACATATATACATATAAGCTTGGGCTTGGGCTTAATTTAATTAAATTGAGCCCAAATTATGTATATATAATACTTATCCCACTTAATTACACACACACACACACACACATACACACACACATATATATATATATATATTTATCTATAAGCTAAAATCCTAAAAATAACCTTGCTAATAATGAAATTTCAATTCTACCCTTACAGATTTACTTTATATTACTTCTCAAAATTCTAACACTTAATACTTTAACAAGTATATTTACAATCATAGCTATGAGTTCTACAAAAGAAAGTGCAAGTGTTATAGATCTTCTTTTAGTATGGGCGAAGATTTACCTAATACCAAATTACAACTGTGTATTTGATCTTTGCTCTCACACTAGAGTGGATATTTCAATAAGCTCTCACAAGAAATTTCTCTCACACAAGATTTGAAAGATATACAGTAGTGATAGAAAGTTTACTGTTTACGTATAAAAATGTAGTTCAAGAATTTTTGTTAATTTTGATTGCAAGTTATTATTCTTCTTTTCTTTACTGTGTATCTTCTATTTATATTTATCCTTTTTGTGTCCAACGGCTTAATTGGTCCATTTAATGTTCTTTATTAATGCTGTAGAAGTTATCGTTGAGTTTTAAAAGCAGAAAGTGTATCGATTCGTTTCTTCATGTATCGATCTTTTTAAGTGAATAGTATAATTTGCATCCCGAGTGTCGATCTCTTCTTTCACAAGTATCGATCCGTTTATGTTGGAGTTATTTCTAAGTTTCAGTGTATCGATTTGTTGATCCTAGATATTGATCTAGTCTGCTTCGTAATTCTTTTGCAACTCTCTATGAAGACCATGTATCGATCTACTGATCTCCATGTATCCATCTGGTTGCCTCTGTAATTATTTTACAACTCTCTGTGAAGACCATGTATCGATCTGCTGATCTCTATGTATCAATCTAGTTGCTTTGGTGATTTTATCTTAAGCTATTGTTTTAGCAAATATCAATATCCTCATTTCTTTCTATCGATCCTTCTTGATGTATGGATCTGTTATTAATCTTGTATCGATCTATTTACTCACATATTGATCTATTTCTCTAAGTATTGATCCTGTAGGCTTTTTGATGCACTTGGATAGAAAATGTTAAGTGATAATTTTAAGCATATTCATACAAGATTTTGAGACATATTTGGGATCTATTTATTTAAGTTATTCATTATAAAAAAAATGAATATTGATGTTTGATATCATCAATTTTCTCTTAAGATATCATCTCTCTGTTTTTTTATGATGAAAAAATAAAATCAGTGCCTAACTCATTTTGTGAATTGATTGTTCTCCCTCTTAATGTGATGTTTAACTTTTCTTTTAAATTTGAATTCCCCCTCCTCTTCCCCCTATTTTTTATCCATTTCTCCCCTTTTATCCATTAAGTTTTGGTTCGTCTTTAACATCTCCCCCTTTTTGTCAACAATCAAATAAGGAAAGTAATGTAAAAGTATACAGATACATGTTCATAAATGAATGAATAAGAGACGAACAAATCAATGAATAAAAACTTATTTCGGACATAAGCAACAAGGTCAACCAGTGAAATACAAGGCATAATAAAATGAAACAAGATTAACATTTCATTGCACATAAAAAGTCAAACAATTTACAAATAAAATATTATCAAAGGGTGCCAAAGATTTCTGGACTGTCACTATTGACATCCAAGTCTATAGGGATATAAGTAGGTTAGGGTGTGAGAGGAGGAGGTTGGGAATGAGATGCAAAGGCCGTAGGTCTACGATAGGCAGGAGCAAGAGCTGGTGCAGGTGTTGGAGCAGGTGGTGGTGTAGATGCCTTAACCAAGCTATGCATAAATATGTGGGTTTTGATCCGGAATTCCACTCCAAGTCTCCCAAGCTGAACTATCGCGTCGCTGTCCTAAGCTAAGTGCTCCTCAATTTTATGCATTTACGTAGTTACCATATTCTCGAGATAGGTGAGGCACTCATCGAAGTTGGACATCATCGTCTCAACCTTTTCTTCTATATGAGTCATCTGAGTATGCATGTCTTCCAAAATGGTGAAGATGGCAGAGGTGTGAATGGAATTAGATTCAAATGTCATAGAAGCTAAGGTATAAATGGATGGGTTTGCTTCGCGACCAGGAGATAGTACAGGTGATGCATATTCTAGTGCAACCTTATCTTGTGGTTGTTCCTACGTTTGTTAAGGCTTACAATTGTATAGGTGCTTGTACCGAGCCTGAAGTATCTATCACCCATCCAAGGTTTGCTCATAGTGCATGTGGCGTAGGGTTGTTTCTGATAGTATAGCAGCAGTCGGTACTCAATGGTGTCGGTCTCAGTGTGGATCCAAGTGGAACTCTTCCAAATAATTTCTGACACCACATATCTATAGTGCAGATGGCTAGCTTTATACAATGTGGTTTTCACCATTGTATTGAGAATCCAAGATAGCAAGTCAGGCCTCTTTCCTTCCATGATGCACGACATCTACCATATATCTTCGTAAGTCATTTTCGAATAACGTCCGTAACGTGCATTGAGGTTGTAAGATATGATAAGGTGAAGAATCCTCTCATGAATGCCTAGATAGACTAGTTTGTTGTCCACTTTAGTCAAATTTGGATTGTTAAAGATGACTTTGCACACCTTAAGAGGTTGAAATGTGCTTGCTAAGTATGAAATGCCCCCTTCTGGTACATGAGTAATGCGAGATAGTACACCAGTGTTGACTTGAAATGAGTGGTCGCGAATGGTGCTTATAAACTTAGTCATTTGAGGTGGGTTGAGTGGGAATCCTTGGCATCCAAGTTTGAATAGAAGATCTTAACTAAACTGTCAAAGCATTTTCCCTTAAAACTTATGTATTCAATCCAACCGAATTCTTCAAAGGTTTTGAGATAAGGAAATTAGATGGAGAAGAGAAGGATGAAGTCCAAGACATGTCTAGGAGCAATTCTGTTTAGAAAGAAGGAAAGGAACCGATCCTCTGCTTCACGGTTTGGAAAGTCAAAAGTAGACGAAGAAGGCTCTATTGTCCTAGATTTCTTTTTGAGTCTTACTTTAGGATTCTTGATCTTAGGCATTTTGTAGGTAGTTCTTGACTAAAGGAATAAGAGATTGAGGAACAAAATTTTGGATTTCACGAAGTTAAGGCTTGTAAAGAGAGAGAGAGCTCTGAGTTTCTATATATTTGAAGAGAAATATTGATATGTTTAGAGCTAGGCCACTTTTAGACTTATAATTGCATAAAAGTATCGATCTCTTTGAAAAAAGGCATCGATCTTTTTAGAAGATTTAAATGATATATCGATCTATCATGAAAAGGTTTCGATACATTTTGATTTTCAAGTGCGAGTATCGATATCTAGGGTTGAGCGTACGATACATTTGAATGAAAGTAAGAACAAGTTCAAATTTAGGAACGACATTTGATGGACATTAAATTTTGGCGGCTAATGACTAGTCTTTCAAAAATTTTCAAAATATACGTGTTCATTTATTGACAAAAGTCAAGATATCGATTTGAGAAGAGAGATATCGATACATACTCAGAATAAATTCCAGTGTTGAGAATTTGGAAAGTGTATCGATATAATCCCAATGACTTATCGATCTACTATAAAAGTATCGATACCCTGTGAAAGATGTATCGATCCGATTGATTCTAGTAGCTAAATCTTTTCAATTACACACACAAACAGGAATAGGTCATTAATATTCAAATGATTTCCATCATTCCTAGTTTCGTTTTAATTGCACAAAAACGATCTCTATCAAGTGGTTTTGTGAAAATGTCAGCTAATTGGATATTTGTGTTTATATACTTTAAGCAAATATCTCCTTTATTAACATGGTTTCTATTGAAATGATGACGAATTTCTATGTGCTTAGTTTTAGAGTTATTGCACTTGTGTTTTCACATAGAATAGAAATTTTACTAAGATCTAATCCATAATCTTGGAATTAGTACTTAATCCATAAAAGTTGTGCATAACAACTACCTACAAATATGTATTTGGCTTTGGTAGTGAAAAGTGGAATGGTGTTTTGTTTCTTGCTAAACCATGATACTAAGGCATTTCTAAGAAAGTAGCAAGTACCACTTGCACTTTTTCTATCTACTTTGCATCGTCCATATTCGGCATCTGAGTAACCTTTTAAATTAAACTCACCATTTTTTGGATAAAATAATCCTAGAATTGGTGTCATTCTTAAATATTAGAAGATTCGCTTTACCGCTGCAATATGTGACTCTTTAGAATTGGATTGAAATCTTGCACAAACACACACTCCATAAAGAATATCGAGTCTAGAGGCGATCAAATAAAGTAATGATCCTATTATGCATTTATATAATCTTTGATCTACATTCTTTCCTTTCTCATCTTTGTCTAGTGAAGTGGAAGTGCTTATAAGGGTTAGAATGGGATTGCCCTCTATCAAGTTAAATTTTCTTAAAAGTTCTTTGATATATTTTGACTGGGATATGTAAATTCCATCATTTATTTGTTTAATTTAAAGTCCTAAAAAGAAATTTAATTCTCTCATCATGCTCATTTCAAATTCATTTTTCATAAGATTTGAAAATTTAATGTACAAGGACTCATTTGTGCTTTCAAAAATGATATCATCAACATAGATTTGCATTAATAGAATATCATTATCCTTGGTTTTAATAAAAAGTGTAGTATCAACACTCCCCCTCATGAAGTTGTGTTTTAGCAAAAATTTACTAAGTCTTTCATACCAAGTTCTAAGTGCTTGTTTTTAAACCATAAAGTGCCTTAGTAAGTTTAAAGACATGATTTGGAAATTTGTGGTTTTTAAAACTGGGAGGTTGCTCTGCATAAACTTATTCATTTATAAAACCATTTAGAAAAGGTTTGAAAAATTTGTAGCATGCAAATGCTAAGAGCACTTTAATGGCTTCCAATCTTGTTACGGGAGCATATGTTTCATCATAGTCTATTCCCTCTTCTTTACTATATCCTTGAGCTACTAATTTAGCTTTATTTTGAGAGATGTTTCCATTCTTATCAAATTTGTTTCTAAATTCCTACTTGGTACCTATAAATGGATAACCACTTAGTCTAAGTACTAAGGTCCAAATTTTATTTTCTTGAAATTGATTTAATTATTCTTGCATAGCCATCAACTAATTTTCATCACTTAAGGCTTCTTCAACTTGTTTTGGTTTTATTTGAGAGACAAAGGCTAGATTTTGAACTTTAACTAGATTTTCATTAATTTCTCGTCTTTCTTCTAGTTTTGACTCATTGTGAAGTATCATTGATTATTAGTTCTTTTGGATGATTAGAATTATATTTCCATGCTTCTGGGAGTTCCTTAGAAATTTTATCTACTTCTACAATTTCACTTTGATTTTTTAATGACTCATCATTTAAGTTTAAGTTTTCCAAATTTTCTATTGCTTCTAATTCTTTCTCCTTTTCTTTAGCAATTAACTTGGCTAAGTCGGGATCATATTCGACAAAGGTTATGTGCACACTTTCTTCCACGACTTGAGTTCTCTTGTTGAACACTCTATAAGCTTTACTTTTGGATGAATAGCCTAGAAATATTCCTAGATCAAACTTTGGCTCGAATTTTCCTTGGTTATCCTTGGTATTAAGAATGTAACAATTACATCCAAATACTCTAAAGTATTTGATTTTAGGTTTTCTTTGAAAGATTAACTTATATGGAGTTTTGTTCAATATCTTTCTAATTAAAACTCTATTGATTATATGACATGTGGTGTTAATAGCCTCAGGCCAAAAGTATTTAAGTAGGTTATATTTACTTAACATTATTCTACCCATTTATTGAAAAGTTCTATTCTTTCTTTTGGCAACTCCATTTTGTTGTGGGGTTCTAGGTGTAGAAAAATTGTGAGAATATCCATTCTTATAGTAAAGGTTTTCAAATTCTTTATTTACAAATTCTCCACCTTGATCACTTCTAATCTTTACAATTTTGAAGCCTATTTCATTTTCAACTTTTCTTGAGAATTTATCAAAAGTTTCAAATGTATTACTTTTATTTGCCAAGAAGAAAAACCATGTAAATCTTAATAATCATCCATAATTACATATGCATATAGTTTTCCTCCTAACGATGATACCCTATTTGGTCCAAAGAGCTCCATATGTAATAATTTTAAGGGTCTAATTGTGGAAACTAAGTTTTTGGATTTGAAATATATTTTAACTTGTTTTCCTAATTGGCAAAGACCACACACTTTGTCTTTTATAAATTTTAGATTGGAATATCTCTCAATAGATCTTGTTTGGCAAGTTTTCGTAATAGATCCATACTACAATGTACTAACCTTCTATGCCACATCCAAGAATCACCACAATGAGCTTGAAAACATATGTCATTATTTTATTTCATTTCATTTTCTAGTTCTATGACGTATACATCATTGTTCTTAGGTGCATAGAATCATTTATTTTCATGCTCATCCAAAACTTCATAACCATTTATAAGAAACATGATTTTATATACATGATCACATAATTAGCTAATACTAAGCAAATTATATTTAAGACCTTTATCATATAGAACATATTTAATTGAGATTGAATTAAGGTCAATGGTACCAATACCTTTCACCTTGCCTTGGCTATTATCTCAAAAGATCACATCTTTTCTTTCTTATTTCTTTAGAAAGAGAAATAGCTTCTTGTTTCCCTTCATGTGTCTCGAGCAACCATTGTCAAGGAACTACTTCTTTTTATATTTGTTGCTCTTCATATGCGGTACTTACAAAAATGGCAAGTTTATTTTGGTACCCAAGTGACTTTGGGTCCATAGATATTAGTTCTACCTTTAAAGGTCTTGACCATTTTAGCATGCATAATTTCCTTAAGTTGTGTTCCCTTAGGTACCCACATCATTTTTGGTCTATTATACTTATTTTTCTTATGTAAATATGTATTGCTTGCAATAATGACAAGTAATGGATGATGTTACTTATTGTTTAGTTTTCACAAAGTAGTTTGCATAAGACTTTTGTTTGATTCCTTGTTTATATCCAAGTCCGGCTTTATCAAATACTAATCTTTACTACCTAAGAACTTATCCAATGATTCTTTTCCTTGTGTAAATTTAGCTAAGACTTCTTTGAGAGAAACTATCTCACCTTTAAAATTTTTATTTTCATATTTTAACACATCAAGTTCATTAGACGAGCTAGATTCACTCTTAATTTCTAGTTCTTTAACTTTTAGTTTCAATGAGTCATTTTCTTTTAATACTATCGAGTTCTTTTTCTTTGCTTTTTTATATTTTGTATATAAAACTTGAAAATCATTTCTAAGTTCTTCATATAATGCACTCAAGTCGTCATCTAATAGATCATTATCACTATTTGAACATGTATCATAATATGAAGAGTTTTGATCTAGAGAGGTTACCTCATCTTCTTGTTTTCCTATGAGGCAGAAATCTACTCGCTTGGTTTCCAATGAAGAGGTGTTCTTGTCGCTAGATGAGTCATCCTATGTCACTTTCATCACCTTGTTCTTGTTCTTGTCCTTTTTATCTTTTCTTAGTAAACATTCGGGTCATGTATGCCCTAGTTTCTTGCATTCATAGCAAATGATTTCTCTCCCTTTTTCTTTTTCCTTTTCAAAGCTTTTCTTGAATCTATCCTTTCTTGGATAGTCTCTTTTTTTCCAGTTTCTTTCCTTAAACCCTTCTTTGTTGAAGAATTTTCTAGCCATGAGAAGAAAATCATCTTCATCGGAATCTTGTTCACTCTCATCTTCCTTTTCTTCCTTTTTAGTGCTCTTTAATGCCATGTTTCTTTTGTCATTTTCTTTATCCTCATCATCATTTCATCTACCTTCAAGCTCATATCTCATGAGCAATCCGAGAAGTTCCTCGAGAGGTAAGGTTCTCAAATCTTTTGCTTCTTTAATTGTCGTAACTTTAGCTTCCCAACTTTTAGGTAGACTCCTTAAAATTTTCATCACAATAGCTGCATTTGAGTAAGTTCTACCAAGAGCTTTTAAATCATTAGTGATGTTAGTGAAACGAGTAAACATGTTTTTTAGAGTCTTTAACTCTACTAGTTCCTTCATGTGTGACTTCTAACATGTCCCAAATTGATTTAGCCATTTCACGTCCTGAAATTCTATTGAATTCGGCTCAATCTAAGGCACAATAGAGAATGTTCATTGCCTTTCCATTTAAGGTGAACCTATTTCTCTCTTCAGGAGTCCATTCCTATTTTGGTTTTAGTTTCCTCTCTTTAGTGATTTCATAAATGGATTTATGTAACTTATAGACCTTATGACTATCATTACAAGCAATAAACCCAATAGGTTGTTGCATGTATATGTATTCCTCAATAAAACCATTAAGAAAGATTGTCTTTACATCCATTTTCGACATCTCATAGTCATAATAAGCTGCAATAACAAGTAATATCTAAATGGATTTCAACATAGCTACAGGCAATAAGGTTTTATCAAAATCAATATCCTGTTTATGATTATAACCCTTTGCCACCAATCTAACTTTAAAAGTCTCCACTTTTCTATCTTTGCCAATTTTTTGTTTGTAAACATTTTTACAACCGATAGGAACAATTCCTTCTGGTGGATCAACAAGCGACCACACTTGGTTAGCATACATGGATTCCATTTCGAATTTCATAGCCTCAAGCCATCTTCTAGAATTGATATCTAATATTGCTTCTTCATAAGTTTTTAGATCTTTCGTCTGTATATCTTCTTCAATCATAAATGATTCAAAATCATTTTCAGAAAGAAAATAATATCTCTAAGGAGGGTGTGATATTCCAGTAGATCTACGAAGAGTTTGGTCTACAAAAGACTGAGGATTAGATCAAACTGGTTCATCTGCATCAACAGGTATATCCATCTGAAATTGATCATCAGCAAGGTTTTCGGACTCCTCTGAAAGCTCAATCTTTCTACCTACACCACCATTCTCAATGAACTGATTCTCGAGGAACTGTGCTTGTCTACTAATTAAAATCACTCGATCAACATGAAAATAGAAATAATATCATAAACTATCTTCAAGATATCCAATGAATTGACCTTTTTCAGACTTAGCATTCAACTTCCTAGTGTTAACAAATTTAACATATGCTGGACATCACCAATAATTCATATAATTGAAGCTTGGAAGCTTCCCATACCATATCTCATACTGTGTCTTAGGAACTATTTTGGATGAATTTCTATTTAAGATGTAAATTGTGACATTTAGGACATATCCCCAAAGATATGTAGGTAACTTTGTGAAGCTCATCATGGATCGTACCATATCAATATGTGGATCTAGTTGGCAACACCCAAGAGGGAGGTGAATTGGGATTTTAAAATTTTATAATTAAAACTGTATTCAATGTAGTGCAACAATAAAATAGTAGTAAGAGAGAGAAAGATATTAATACAGTTTTATAGTGGTTCGGCAAATCTTGGCCTACGTTCACTCTCTCGGATGCAAATCACTTCCTCCGAGGTTCAACTAACTTCTTATTTTGACGGGACAAAAGACACCTAGTACACTCCTTCTGAGGTGAAGGGTAACCTTACAACTTCTTTTTTGTCGGTGAAGGTAATCCAAAGTGATCTTCTTTTAGTACGAATGAAGATTTACCTAATACCAAATGACAACTTTGTATTTGATCTTTACTCTCACACTGGAGTGGATATTTCAATAAGCACTCAGAAGAAATTTGTCTCATAAGAAATTTGTCCTATCTAAGATTTGAAAGATTTATAATAGTGAGAGAAAGTTTACTGTTTACATATAAAAATATTCAAGGATTCTTGTTAATTTTGATTTCAAGTTATTGTTGTTCTTCTATTCACTGTGTATCTTCTATTTACATTTATCCTTTTTATGAAGCAACACTTTTTCATGGCTCGATTTCGTGTATTTAATGTTCGCCATTAATGCTGCAAAAGTTACCGTTGAGTTTTGAAAGCAGAGAGAGTATCGATCTGTTTCTTCATATATCGATCTCTTTATATGAACAGTACGATTTGCATCCCGAGTGTCGATCTCTTTTTTCACAAGTATCGATCTATTTATGTTAGAGTTATTTGTGGGTTTCAGTGTATCTATCTATTGATACTGGATATCGATTTGGTCTACTTCATAATTCTTTTGCAACTATCTGTGAAGACCATGTATCAATCTGGTTGCGTCTGTAATTATTTTGTAACTCTCTGTGAAGACCATGTATCGATCTGCTAATCTTCATGTATCGATCTGGTTGCATTAGTGATTTCATCTGAAGCTATTGTCTTAGCAAATATCGATATTCTCATTTTTTTGTATCAATCCTTCTTGATATATCGATCCGTTATTGATCTTGTATCGATCTATTTACTCACATATCGATGTATTTCTCTGAGTATTGATCCTGCAGGCTTTTTGATGTACTTAGACAGAAAATGTTAAGTGATAATTTCAAGTATATTCATACAAGATTTTGAGACATATTTAGGACCTATTTATTTAAGTTAGTCATTATCAAAAACATCTGAATATTAATATTTGATATTATCAATTTTCTTTTAAAATATCATCATAATAAAGTACGATTTTCCCTTTCCGATACACCATTATATTGCAGTATATAAGGAGGTGTAAGCTGAGAAAGTATACCATTAATTTTAAGAAATTCAGTACTTAAGTATTCACCTCCATTATCAGATCGTAGATTCTTAATACTCTTTCCTGTCTGTTTCTCTACTTCAACTCTGAATTCTTTGAACTTTTCAAAAGATTCAGATTTTTACTTTAATAAATACACATAAACATACATTAAGTGATCATTAATAAAGGTTATAAAGTAAGAGAAATCACCTCTGGTCATTTCACTAAATGGACCACATACATCACTATGTATCAATTCAAGAACTTCATTAGCTCTTTTCCCTTATCTAACAAAGAGCGATTTGGTCATCTTTCCCTGAAGATAGGATTCACAAGTGGGATAGGTTTTAGAACCCAATGAACCTATCAGTTCATCATTACCCATTTTCATAATCATTTTGTCTCCAATATGACCTAATCTATTATACTATATAAGTTTTGAATTAAGTTCATTTCTAGATCTTTTCTTATTAATAGTATCAGCTATGTTAATTTCATTAGTCTCAAGGACATATAAACCATTTATATTCACACCAGTGTCAATTAACTTATTTCTTAAATAAATACAACATTTACATCTAACAAATATAAAAGTGTAACCCTGTTTACACAATTGATTGATAGACAAAATGTTTTTATTGGCTATATCAAAATACATAGCTTTGTACATTATAAAAACATGACTCGAAGACAGAAAAATTATACATGTCCTTGAGCAAGTGGCAACAATTGTTGCTTCATTTGCCATCTTCAGCGTCACTACACCCTCCTTTAGTAACTACTTACTTTAAAGGTTCTGTAACGTCTTACAAATATGAGAAGTGGCAGCTGAATCAATTATCCAATTATTTAAATTCAAAGTAACACTTAATTCAATTTCAATAACATAACAAGAAAGCGTACCTTGTGCCTTCTTTTGTCTCAGGCTCTCTATGCAAAGAGGACAGTTTCTCTTTCAATCACCAAGCTTCTTGCAATGATGACACTCATCATTGGCTTGGCTATTAACAACTCGTTTGCCTTTACTCTTCTTTTTATTGCTCTTGGAGACTCCTCCCTTGGGTCCAACCCTAGAGAACTTTTTACCTTACTTTTTCGATATCTTACCATAAGACATTGTGGCATGAATGGTCTCCTTCCCTTTTCCATTAGAGACTCTCTTATGAAATGAAACAATTTCATTCATAAGTTTAGGAAAAATACGTTCCAGTTTGATCTTGTGATAATTTCATTCAACTTCTAAACACTTATTTTAAAACATACATACATACACACATCATATGGCTCTGATACAGCTTGAAAGTTGAGATGCGAGATAAAGCCAAGCGCACCGGGAGCGGTTACCGGGTGTGCTCGTCTAGCAGAAAGGGGAGGGGAACCACGTCTGTCATATGAACAATGCGGAAAGGCTCCCCACAAACCATAGACATGGATATATGCATATTTTTAAAATCTTTAAACAATTTAAACAAAAGATCAACATAAATAAAGTACACATACCTTAAATGTTAATGTCTGAAACAAGCTACTCATTGGCTTAAAGGCGTGTCACACACATCGGGTTGATTTCGACAGGTTCCAGTCACCCGAATTTTTGTTTGGAAACTTAGAACAAGTTTTCTACACTTAGAAAACTTCTAGTTCTTTTAGAAGAAAAGGAAACCTATGAAACATATTTTCATCCCTTTCCTTTTCTTCCTTTCTCTCTCTATTCTTTTATGTCTTTCCTTTTTTATTTTCAAAGCTAGATCTCACCCCATTCAATAATAGAGTTCATAATAAATAGAGGAGAAGAAGAATAGTTACTTTAGTTTCTCAATTCCCAAATTGTGAAATCCCAAATTGTGAGTTCCAAAATCCACGTATGCTTGTTTTCATCCACACGCTTTGTTCAATACAAGTTAGTGGATTACATGTGGCAACAAGCTAATGAATGGATTCCAAAATCGAATCAAATTTCATTAACTCATTTAATGAAACGTAAATATCTTAATATATATTATATTAATCATATTAATATATATATATATATACACCTAAGATATTTTATGAGAGAGAGAGAGAGAGAAAGTTATTTTATTTATACAATATACATAATATATAATGATTATATTTTAATATTATATTATATATAATTAAATATAATCATCACTTATAATGTTTGACATTCAAACATTAAATGTAAAATATATTTTCTTTTTCTTGAATTTCTTTAATCATAATTAAAGAATTAATCTTAGCCAATGCTTCAAAATAAACGGACAAGATCTAATCAAGAATTTGACACTTGACAACATCACTTGGTGTCATTTATCAAGAAATGATCAATTTGATTAAATAACAATTATTTTATCATTAATAAACAAACCATTTATTTATTAATATCCTTATAACAAAATATCTTTTCTTTATTTCCAATTGTTACTAAAATATTTTCCATACATACGTGTGCTAGCACGTCTTAGCCAGAAAATTAATTTTTTATAATAAAGAATTAAATTGTCATCCGATCAAAGTATCGTAACAATATTATTAACTAACTTAATAATATCGTGTATGGCAATAACCATCATCATCATGTAACTGATACATGTATGATTACCTGGGTTTACCGTGAGCTGGACATGAGCAAATACGAACTCTTTTGTATTACTTTGGTACAACACCTTGTATCCAAAGTTCCCAATAATCATGCGTAACCTCTAGGAAAATGCCACGACCCCAAGACACAAATAAATCAATATTCAACAGAAACCCATATAGTCGTACGTGCATGTAGTAACGTCACTCTGCTGTCGACTCCTAATCGAGTGTGGGTCATAGAATCGTCAAACCCCTTACTCAATCATAGGAGCAGGGTGTCAAATCATATATGAGATTCGTGTATCTGAAAATAACTTTTTGGAAACACATACTTTAGCCAGAGATTTCATTTTCCAAATATGACATCCTCACTTAGGATCTCAAGTTTAAATATCTGAGCTAACAAATTTCATCTTAGTCATCACCTATCCTTATACACTAAGAACACATTGCCAGCTAGCTTCTTTCATCAGATGTGGCTAGCTCGGTGCAATATATACAAGTGAACGATATGCCTCAATACAGATGACAACTATAATACCTCAGGTCAAAGGACTAATGGTACACTAGTACGGCTGTGTGACGTATCATTGACTATAGATAATCACTCATGTGATTCATCACATTTAATAACACATTTTCCAATGTATTACTTATATTTATACTTTTGTGACATAAGACTCGTTACCTAACTATTAGCATTAAATATTAATCCTTGGCAATATCAGACATACCAGTCATTCAATGTCATACTCTCATATGACATCACCTCAACCGAGAACTAATTCGGATGTATTCAAATCAAAACTCTGTAATCATATCTATAACTCTTTGCAGATAGAGTCTTGACATTATAATACATTACGGAATCTCATTCTGCATTATTTATTTATTAAGCAACTATAAATGCAAAATGTTATAAATGTCATTTTATTAATCGTAAACAATTTTATAATTAATTACAGAAATATATTTATATATAAGGAATGATATCTCTGAACTAGATGACACGATTAGTTTTAGGGCACATCTTTAACAGAGTAAATCTTTTTTTTTTCATTCTTGTATAATCTTCAAATATCATAACTTTCCTTTAGCTACAACTTTCACAAGTACTATTTTGAATATTATATTTTCTATTACAAAAAATTCAATTTGTTAAAATTAAAATTTTTCGGGTTTGAAATTGTTTCAATTAAATAGAAAAATAATACTTCGAATCAAAATTAAATTGAATAAAGATTCTAATTGATTTTGATTCAACTAGAATTAATAGGAGTAAATATATGAACATAAATTGACAAATTGATATTGTATTAATTAAAGTATTTCTTTAATAAATTAATTTGTTAATTTATTAAATGAGACCTGAAAAAAAAATCTCCATCTTTTAATATTAGGTTTAATTCTATTAATGCAATCGATAAGTTATAGGCATCTTGGATGAGGTGACCCAATAATTGTTAGGTAAGGGCCCTCTCGAGATATCCAATAACTGTTAGGTGAGATTTTGTGAGTTTGATAAGAATATAATCACCTACGAAAACTTATAATTTGATTGCAGTTTTCTCATTCAGGGAGTATAGGATATAATTAAAGTGGTGGAAGCATTATTTTGTTTATTGTTTATAATTAAATAGTTTGATATATACTTTTATATATTCTGATGTATTTTATTTTTCTGCAAATCATCTTTTTTCAAGTGAAAGAATAATACTTAACCATCTTCTCAAGATACTTGACACTCATAGACCTACCGAATCTAATTTTAAGGTTTGGTAACAGAATCTCATAATTGTTATAGATTTTGAATAGATTGGCTATGTTCTTTAAGGGCCTACGTCTAAATCCCCTCACAAGAGGCTTCACTAGGAGAGAAAGAGGACCTTCCAGAAATGGAAGGATGATAATCTCAAAGTTAGATCATATATATTAACGTCTATGAGTAATGATTTACAGACTCAGCATGAGGACATGCAAGAAGCCTCAATAGTCTATCTCTCTTTGGTGGAAATGTTTAGGGAGAGTTCCAATTATAGGCGGTGTGAATTGTCCACTATTTTGTTTGGTATAAAGCTTAATTTAAGAGTGCCTCTAAAGTCTCATCTTATGAAAATAATTAATCTGATAGGTCAGTTAGAATCTTTGGGGTTTTTTTATAGACTTTGGGTTACAGACGAATTTGATCCTTTAGTCACTCCATCTAGCTTTGACTAGTTTGTTACCAATTATCACATGAACAAACTGAAACATATTCTTCTTGAACTTATGAATGAAATTGTTTCATTTCATAAGAGAGTCTTTACGGGTAAAGAGAGGGAGATCATTCTTGCTGCAGTGTCTTATGGTTGAACAGAGTGAGCGGCGAAGGCACGAGGCCTTGGATTGGTTCCCTGGCGCAGACCACCACGTGGGGGAACTACGACCATCACACGGACTGTGCGAAAAGCTCTTAAATGACCAAGACATGTACATATGTATATTTCAAAAATTTATACATTTGAAAACATAAATACAAAGTTTAGAAGTCATACTTTTTCAAGTTGTTATTCGCAAAGCAAGTTAGTCTACTCACTTGCCTCCAACCATATCCACACATTGATTTCATAATGGGATTTCTTAGCTATATGTATTAGTTTCACCAAGCTAACACTAGATTTTCTACACTAGAAAACCCTAGCTTATCAATAGGTAAGAAAGAGAAATAAAACACTTTTAATCTCTATTGTTTCCTTCTTTTTTCATTTTCTCTCTTTTGCTTCTTTCTCCCTTTTGTTTTATGTTCAAAACAAAGCACAAATTAAGCTCAATCAAGAATGAAGCTCTTGGTTAAGTGAAGGAGAAAAGTAGCATCAAAGACTTAACCCTTAAGCCTTTACTTTATCAAATCCAAATTGAATCAAATTCAATTCAAATTCAAATTCATCATATACGTATGACACCTTTATACCTTTTAATTCATTAATTTAATAAATTCATGGCATATGTCAAGCTATAATAGGTGTGTTCAATTAATATTAATTAAATTAATGTAATAATATAATATATTAATCAAATTAATATATTAAAGCAAGAGAGAGAAAGATACATAAATTATATTATTACTTTAATAATGTTATAAGTAATGATTACTTTTGATATTTATAAATATTACTTTAATATATATAATCTTGTAATCATTACATTTAGATATTTATTATTATATCAGTATAAAATATATTTATTATTTTATGATTACTTTAATCAATATTAAAGTATTAAATCTCAACCATTAATTCAAAATAAATGGACAAAATTTATTCAAAGGCTTGACACTTAGCAACATCACATGGTGTCACTTGTCAACCAAAGAATGATTTGACTAAATAATATTTAAATAATCAATAATAAATAAACTCATTTATTTATTAATATCTTAATATCTTAATATCTTTTTCTATATCAAATATATCCATAAATCATATTTATTTTATCCCATAAATTACCAAATTATTTTCCACGCTTACGGGTACTAGCATGTCCTAACTAGAAAATTTATTCTTGACAATAAAAAATCAAATTATTATTCGATCAAAATATCATAACAGTATCATTAACTAATTAACGCTTATTATATAATCGCAATTAACATTCTCATTAAGTAACCGACTAATGTGTGTGATCCTTTAGGTTTGTTATGAGTTGGACATGGATAAATACGAACTCTTTCATCTCTCTTTGGTACAACTTTTTGGAACTAAAGTTCTAAATGATCATGAATGACCTCTAGTAAGATATCTTGACCTCTAGACACAGATGAATGAATATATCGGATAAACTCATATAGTCGTACGTGCATATAGTAAAGTCCATTTGCTGTCGACTCCTGATCGAGTATGGGTCATAGTATCATTAACTCCTAACTCAATCATAGGATCAGAACCTCAATCATATATAAGATTCATATATCCAAGAAACACAATTTTGGATATACATTTAGCCAAAGACTTTATTCCCGCGTATGATAGTTCCACCTATAATCTCAAGCTCCAACATCTGAGTCAGCAGATTCCATCTTGGCTATCACCTGTCCTCATACACTTAAACACATTGCTAACAAGTTTTTTTCACCAGGCATAGCTAGCTCGATGCTATATACACAAGTGAATGATGTGCCTCAATACAGAGGGCAACCGTGACAACTTAGGTTATAGAACTAGTGTTACACTAGTACGGTTGTATGATGTATCATTGATTATGGATAATCATCCATGTGATTCGTCATATTTGGTCACGTTACCAACGTATTACCCATTTTTATGCTATTGTGACATGACACTCGTCACCCAACTATTAGCATCCAATATTAATCATTGGCAGCATCAAACATACCAATCATGCAATGTTATATTCCTATATGACATTACCTCAACTAAAAATTGATTCGAATGTATTTAAACCATAGACTCTGTACTCATATCTATAACTCTTTGCAGATAGAGTCTTGACATTATAATACATTACAGGATCTCATTATGCATTTTATATGCAAGATAAGTTAGTAATTGAATATGCAAAATGATATAAAAGCCATTTTATTAATCATAAACTAATTTACAATTAATTACAGAAATATATATACATAAGGTATGATATCCTTGAGCCATGTGACACGATTGGTTCTATGGCATATCCCCAACAAATGCCCACTTGCACTAGAGCCAATCACCATGGTGTCTAATACCCATCCTCTCAAGGTGGTGATTCAGTTACTGCTGTATCATTGGCTTAGTTAATAAGTCAGCCACGTTATCTGTGGACGTGGTTTTATGTACTACTATCTGTTTATCTACTATAAACTCTTTGATCAAGTGATATTTCCTCTGGATATGTTTAGTTGACACGAGTGGTTCCATCTATAGTTGACCCAGTAACTTTTTACTGTAATAATAATGGATCAAGTGATATTTCATTTGGATATGTTTAGCGGACCCTATTCGAAAATTTCAAACAATCGATGCTTACGTATTTTGCTCGTACCCTCTCCTGTTCGACACTCTACTCATGTATACTACCCCAATTATATCTTATAACACTTCTATTTAATGTATTTATCAACTTGAAACACACCACACCTGAACACATAACTGCAACCTATCGGTGTCGTAAGTTTATGTTCCAATTTTTCAGCAACACAACATATACCCCATTAACACTCCTCACATTCATCCATTACAAGTTTTATTAACTTCATTCATAACCATTTCACCTTCCTCACCACATACACTGTCACAAACCAATTTCATGCATGTTTTATCATTTCGGCCACAACAATTTACACAATACATTAAAATTTATACACAGCACTAATAAACACATTTATAATTAACAAATCACTATTTCAACAAAATATGGCTTACCTTAGCTTGCTAAAATCAAGCTTCCCTTTGCTATATTTTGCTTCCTCGCTATTTCCTCCACTCAACCAAAATCATTTCTCCCTTACTCTTATTTTTTCTGATCAAATTCTACCTATTCTCATCAAATTTATGGCCATTTCTCCATGCTTGCTTTGCTGCCGACCTGTTGCTGCCTTATCCTCCAACTTCCGATCAGGTTCTTCTTTTCCTCCTTCAATTCCAACCAAACTCTTTCTCCTTTCAACTAGTTTAGCCACACCTTTCTTTGCTTCACCAAATTCGCAAATCACCATTCTATTTCACTTTTGGTTTGCTTCATTCTAGCTCCTCCTCCTTCTCTTGCTTCAATTTGACCAACATCACTCTTCCATTTAGCTAATTCCTTCATGCATGGCCATTAGAGCTCTCGGTTTTCCCTTCATCCAAGCTTCTCCCTCTTTCATTTGTTTCTATCAACTTGTTTTTCCCTCTCCTTAGAATAGTTTTGCCACAATTCCACTTCCAATTGGCCACTTCTTTCACCTCATGCAAGAAATTCTTTGTTTCTTGCTTTCACTATCTCGGTTTCTCCTTTGTTGTCCATGCACTCTCCCTTCTCTCAATTTACAAAGTCAACCTTTAACTCAAAATGAAAACTAAATAAGGGGAATTAAGGAAAATGAATTATATCTATAGCTATTTTATTTCTTTATGTCTGTTTTATTTTTGAACATGTGATTTTATGTCACTTAAAAACACAACTCACTATTTGAAATATACACCATGGATCTTTTGGGTTTTGCCTTGCTTACCATATGGTCATTTTATTTTTATCACCCTTTGGACTTTATTTTTAATATTAAACTCACTTTATAATTTATGGAATTATAGTATTTTTGTTACAAGCTTAATAATGTTTTTATGAGCTCGTATTATTAATTAAGACAAAATTCGAATTTTTTTTCATGGCCTCTGAATTATATTCTCACTTACATTAAATTTCTCTTTTTATTTATTGTTATTATTATATAAAATGTGGATGTCACATTAACACAAAATTTAATCACCATTAACATACTGTATTAACACATATATATGCTTAAAACATAACAAATCATATTTTCATGCTTTTAAACATATTATTATCACATAATTACATCGAGAGCATTTTATTCCAAATAACACATTATCAATTTTTCAATCCACAATAAACAATCATATGAACATTATCAACTTCCCAACACATTTTTAAAACATACATACATACTCATGTCACATGGCTCTAATACCACTTCAAAGAGAAATTGACATCGGTGAAGAAGCGACACACGCGACCATCAGGAACAGGGAAAAAGAAAGCCACGGTTGTCACACGAACCGTATGGAAAGGCTCCCTAAGGACCATAGACATGGATATTAGCATATTTTAAAATTTTAAACAATTTAAACAAATGATCAACATAAATAAAGTACATATACCTTAAATGTTGATGTCCGAAACAAGTTACTCATTAGCTTGAAGGCGTGTCACAAACACCGAGTTAATTTCGACAGGTTCTGATTATTTGGATTTGTATTTGAAAACTTAGAACAAGTTTTCTACTCTTAGAAAACTCAACCTATTCTTTTAGAAGAGAAGGAAACCCATGAAAACTATTTTCATCCCTTTCCTCTTCTTCTTTTCTCTCTCTATTCTTTTCTTTCTTCCATTTGATTTTGTTTAAAACAAAAACTCACCCTATTTAACAATGGAGTTCACAGAAAGGGAGAAGAAGAAGACACTAGTTATGGTTTCAAAAATCCTAAATTGTGAGTTGTGTTTCAAAAACCAACGTGCCCTTTGTTTTCATCCACTCACTTTATTCAAAACAAACTTAATAGATTTCAAGCGGCACACTATGGTCCATAGATTCCAAAATCAATTCCAATTGCATTAAATCTGTTACACTCAAGCTTTCTTTTGTAAAACTCATAACTATGATTGTAAATATACTTGTTAAAGTATTAACTATTAGAATTTTGAGAAGTAATATAAAGTAAATCTATAAGGGTAGAACTAAAATTTCATTATTAGCAAGATTATTTTTGAAATGTTAGCTTATGGATAAATATATACATATGTAATTAAGTGGGCTAGTATTATATATACATAATTTGGGCTCAATTTAATTAAATTAAGCCCAAGCTCAAGCTTATGTATATATATATATACTAAAATGGGCCAAAGCCCAAGCCCAAGTATAAATATATATATATATATAACAAAGTAAAATAAATAAATAAATAAAATATTAGGTTTTTGCTTAAATTTTCTATAAAATCCTAGCCATCCATTTCCCTTAATTCTAGTCATTCACTCGTCACAATTCTATATATGTTTTGTAAAATAGATAAAGATGAACATAAAAGCTAAATTAGTGAAAAATGTGGTGGCTAAATGTGGTTCATTGGATTTGGTTAAAGCCATCCTAGCCATCCATGTGTTTTATTGATTAAATTAATTAATATTTTATGTTAGTTAGTGGAAAATGTGGTGGAGAAAGGATGGCCATTGGATTTGATTGAAGTAATCTAAGCCATCTATGTGTTTTGAGAAAATTAGAATTAATTAATATTTAATAGAAATTGGGTGGAAAAATGAAAGCCATTGGATTTGATTGAAGTAATCCTAGCCCTCCATGTGTTAATGAGTTAAAAAGGTTAGTTTTTAACATTTCAAATTAGAAATGCAAAGGAGGCATACGTATAAAGCAAAATAGAAAAGGAAAATAGAGTGAAAGAAAGAAGAAAAAAAAGGGAGAAGAAAAAAAGAATTGGTAAGTTTCTTTTAATGATAATTGTGTTATTTTAGTAAAGCATGTATAGTAACTTGTTAAGGCAATTGTAGAAGGATTTATATTATCATGTGATATAAGAAAAAAATTTGAAATGAATATTGTCATTATTAAGTCGCAATAATAATAGAATTGGTGGAAGTTATATTGTTAATGCTAGATTGTAATAGGAAATTGAAATTGTAATATTTTGGTGTAATATGTGTAATGAATTGAAATTAATTGTAATAGAATTATATTATTAGTTTAAGTTGTAATTTAAGAAGTTAGAAATGAATAATGTTCTATATGTGGTTAAAATGAATAGTTTATTATTATGTTGTTATGATAGTGCTAATTGGTGGGAGTTTTATTGTTATGTTATTGTAACGGCATGAATTGATAGAAAATTGAAATTGGTGGAAATTAGAACATATGTGTGTGTCATGGAATTGTAGTAGGAATTAAAGAACAAATTCATATTTTAATACCTACTTGTAGTAAGAAATTAGTTATGGCTAAATTAATGTTATTAGCACTAAATTGTAGTAGGAATTTGAGAGGGATAAAATTGATATTATTAATAATTAATTGAAATGTGAAAATTGGAAATGGTATGGTGAAATATTAAATTGAAGTATGGAAATTAGAAATGGAATTGTGTTAATTTTATATAGTATTTTAAATAAGAAATTTCTATTGTGTTAATTGGTGAAAATTTAATGGAAATGTAGTAACAAATATATATATATATATATATATATCTTGATGTTAGTTGTGGATTTGGAATGGTGACATGTTGAAGTAGAATTAAATTTTGGCGATTTCGGTAGGCCGAATTTGTTTGTAAAAATAATTGAGAGTGCTTAGAATCGATAATGTAGGTGTGTCGAAAATTGAATTGGCGTAAAAAGGCAAAATTGACTAGTTTCGAAAATTTTACACCGAATGTGTTTTTCCGAAAAATCGTTATAATATGCATATATATCTATATGTATGTATGTATGCATAAGCATATATGAAATGATGTTATGGCGTAAATATGACAATAATTATACTTTACGAAATTCATGAAGTGTTAGAATTTGGAAAGGCGAATGTCATAGGAAGATAGCGACGATTATAAAACATGAAACTGAAATAGATCGTGTTAATTTGTTTTAGGTATGCAACATTAAGATACAAACATACTCGGGAAGAACAGAAACAAAAGTAAGTACATTATGCATGTATTTTAATGTTTTTGAAATTGTGCGATACTTGATGTTGTGTGGAATGTGTATATTAATACTTCGGTATGCCAACATGAATTTTATGAAATAACTCTTAAAAAATTATGAACTTAAATATTGTACGCCGATATCTCTCACATAGGAATTGATTATGAAATGTTGTTGATGTGTGAAAATTTGAATAAAATGCATTTTTATGGCTTAGTCGTTAGTTCTGTTATTCTGACCTAGTTGGATTTCATGTTAAAAGTGAGACTTGCATAATAGTAAGAATTCTATTATATGAAAATTTGAATGACTGCTGCATGCGGAACACGTGATCACTTTCTGAATCTGGGTCACCGTAGGTGCAGGTGACACTAACTGACTAAACCGTTTTGATACTGTTTATGTTATGAATAAAGTATATGTGATTGGAAAAGTTTGAAAATGCTTTGGTTATTTATGCTATCATACTGTCATATTTTGTTATGCATCGATTGTTTAAAACATTTACCTTCTGTACTGCATCGATATATAAAACTTGTATGATTTGCTTATTGAGGTTATATCTCACTCTTTGTTGAGAATTTTATTTTTCAGATAATAGCACATAAGGATAACCAACTATGCAAGCGAGGGTACTAGGCGTATTTGAAGTTTTTTGATATATGTGATTGTAGGTTAACTAAGTAATATGTATAGACTTGTAGCCTAGTATGAATATTTTGAATATGTAGTTAATAAGCTATTTGTATTACAATGAGTTGTAATGTATGTATATTTGTATGTATAAAAAAAAATTAATAAATTGTTAACTATAACTGTTTAAGTTTTGTGTAATAAAAGAGTAACATTGTATATAGTATACGTGAGTATGTATTTGTAGTTAATATGAAACAAGTATGACAAAATAATTTAAAGTAATAGAAATATCATTACATATATAATAATATTAAACTTTTTAATATATATATATATATACTAAAGTGAGAGAAAGTGTAGAGAGAGAGAGTTATGTTATTTATACAATATAAATAAAATGAAATGATTACTATATATATAAATATTAAATGTAATCATTACTATTATAATATTTAACTTTCAAATATTAAATACAAAAAGATATTTATTAAGAATTTGACACTTGATAACATCTCACAGTGCCATTTGTCAACTAATGATTAATTTGATTAAATAACATTTATTTAATCATTAATAAATAAACTATTTATTTATTAATATCCTTAATAACAAATATTTTTTCTTTGTTTCCAATTGTCCTTAAATCATATTTATGTAATTTGAATTATTACCGAAATATTTTCTGCGCATATTTGTGCTAACACTTCTTAGCCAGGAGATTTATTCTTTATAATAAAAAATTAAATTGTCATCTGATTAAAGTATTGTAATAATATCATTAACTAATTTAATTAATATTGTACATGGCAATAACTATCATCATCAAGTAATCAATATGTGTATGACCGCCTGAGTTTACTATTAGTTAAACATGAGCATATACGAACTCTTTAGCATCACTTCGGTACAATTCTTTGTATCTGAAGTTCTTAATGATCATGTACAACCTTTAGCAAGATGCCACGACCTCCAGGCATGAATGAATTAATATTCGACATAAAACCATATAGTTGTACGTTCATGTAATAACGTCTCTGTGTTGTCGACTCCAGATCGAGTGGGGGTCATAGAATCATCAAACGTCTAACTCAATCATAGGAACAAGGTCTCAAATTATATACGGGATTTAGGTTTCAGAAAATACCTTTTTTATATGTACTCTGGTCAGAGATTTGATTCCCATGTATAACATCCCCACCGAGGATCTCAAGCTCAGATATCTGAGCTAGTAGATTCCATCTTAGTCATTATCTGTTCTCATACACCAATAACATATTATCAGTAAGTTTCTTTCACCAGACATTGCTAGTCCGGTGTGATATACACAAGTTAATGATGTGCCTCAATTCAGAAAGCAGTCGTGACATCTCAAGTCAAAGAACTAATGATATACCAGTACGGCTACGTGACATATCATTGACTATGGATAATCACCCATGTGATTCGTCACTTTTAACCACTTTCAGTAACACATTCTCTAACACATCACCCATGTTTATACACCTATGACATGAGACTTGTCACCCAACTATTAACATCCAATACTAATCCTTAGTAGCATCAAACATGTCAGTCATGTAATGTCATACTCCTATATAACATCACCTCAACCGGAAGCTGATTTACATGTATTCAAATCAAAACTTTGTACTCATATTTACAACTCTTTGCAGATAGAGTCTTGACATTATAATACATCATGGGATCTTTATCATACTGTTTCATATTAACTGCAAATATATACTTACATTCACTATATACAATGCTATTATTTTATTGCACAAATCTTAAACATTTATAGTTAACAATTTGTTTTGTTATTATATAAATACATACAAGGATTATATATATTACAACTCTTTGACATACAACTAACTTCGTAACTACATATCCAAACATAAGTCTATACATATTCTTAGCTAACCTACAATTACATATATCCAAAATCTTTATATACGCCTAGTACCCTCGCTTGCGTATTTGGTCACCTCTATGTGCTATTATCTGAAAAATAAATTTTTCAATAAAAAGGTGAGATAAAATCTCAGTAAATAAATCATGAAAGTTTTATATGTCGATGCAAAGCAGAATATGAAAGCTTAAACAATCAGTACATTTTCAAACTTCTCAATTATATAGAATTCATTCAAAATACAAACATATTCAGAACGGCTTAGTCAATTAGTGTCACCTGCACTCACGGTGACCCGAATTCAGAATGTGATCACATGTTCCACATTAAGCAATCATTCACATTTTCATATAACAGAAGGGCACACGGAGCACTAAACAGGATTCTTACTAGCCTGCAAGCCTGACTTTTAACACGAGATCCAACTAAGTCAGAATAACATAACTAACGACTAAGCTATAAAAATACATTCTATTCAAATTTTCACACATCGACAACATCTCATAAACATTTTATAAGTGTGATAGTGGCGTACAACATTTGAATTCTTAGTTTTTTTTTTCAAAAATCATTTCATAGAACTCATATTGGCATACTAAACATTAATATGCACATTTTCACACAACATCAAATATCGCACAGTTTCAAAAACATTAAAATGCATGTACAATCTACTTACTTTTGTTCCCGCTCTTTCCAAGTATGTTCTTATCTTAATGTTGCGCACCTAAAACAAATTAACACAACCTATTTCAGTTTCACGTTTTATACTCATCGCTATATTCCTACAATATCTACATTTTCAACTACAACACTTTATTAATTTTCTAACATAGACCTATTACCATATTTACGCCATAACATCATTTCATATATGCTTATACATACATATATACATATATATATATATATATGCATATTATACCAATTTTCAGAAACAAAACATTTGGCGTAACATTTTCAAATTTGTTAATTGTTGTCATTTCCCGCCAATTCATTTTCCAACACATCCGCATTATCAAATTCCAAACACTCCCAAATATTTCAAACAAACTCGACCTACCGAACTCGCCAAGATTCAATTCCAATTTCACCACTCACCTTCTTAAATCCACACATAACAATTTTAGTCATTATAAACACATATTATACATTATTTATATTTATTTCTTTACTTTCAATTTAATATTAATTATATATCATTTATCCATCATTAATTTCTTAATTTTAATTTAATATTATTAATTTACTAAGAATGCTACACAAGTAATAATTATTACAACAATATGTATATATATTTTCCACCCATTTTCAATTTCCATACTTCAATTTAATACTATCAATTTTAACCCCTCTTTAATTTCTTACTAACATTTAACACTAATACTATTACTTTGTTCATACTACAATTATACCAATGACATACACATGTTCTAATTTCCACCAATTTTCAATATCATATACAACTTATAATAATATACATTTCAAATCTACTAATCATAATTTAACATAAATAATATAAATTCTACTACAATCTACCTTTAACAATTCACTAAACATGCTATACCTAAACAATACTAATTTCCTATTACAATTTTAACATTACAATTCACTAAACTTACTGCACCAATATAATAAAACACTAATTAAAAGCAAGATTACTATACCAAAATAGTAAAACACTAATTAAAAGCAACTTAAAACTCACCAATTCCTTTTTTCTTCCTTTTCTCTCCCTTTTCCTTTTCCTACAATCCTTCTCCCTTCTCCAATTTTTCTTTGCCTTGTACGTATGCCTTGTTTTGCATTTCCAATTTGAAAAATATCACTTATTTGCTTAATTTAATTACTTAAAAACACTTGGATGGCTTGAATGAATTTAACCAATCCAAGGACCCTCATTTAGCCACCCAATTTTTCACTAAACAATATCAAATATTAATTAATTTAATTAATCAAAACACATAGATGGTTAGGATAGCTTTAACCAAATCCAACGAACCACAATTAGCCCCACATTTTCCACTAACTTAGCTTTTATGTTCATCTTTATCCATTTTACAAAATATGCCTAAAATTGTGACAAGTGGATGGCTTAGATTAAAGCAAATAGATGGCTTGAATTTTGTAGAGAATTTAAGCAAAAACCTAATATTTTATTTATTTATTTATTTATTTATTTTACTTTGTTATATATATATATATATATATACTTATACTTGGGCTTGGACTTTAGCTTATTTTAGCATATATATATACACACACACACATAAGATTGGGCTTGGGCTTAATTTAATTAAATTGATCCCAAATTATGTATATATAATAGTTAACCGACTTAATTACATATGAATATATTTATCCATAAGCTAAAATTTCAAAAATAGCCTTGCTAATAATAAAATTTCAATTCTACCCTTATAAATTTACTTTATATTACTTCTCAAAATTCTAACATTTAATACTTTAACAAGTATATTTATAATCATAGCTATGAGTTCTACAAAAAAAAGTGCGAGTGTTACAATCTCATTCTGCATTATTTATTTATAAAGTAACTTTATAATTAATTACAAAAATATTTATATATAAGGAATAATATTCCTAAACCATATGACACAATTAGTTTTAAGGCATATCTATAACATGGTCATCATCGAAGACACACACTTCACACATCATGATATCATCAATTTCATATTAAAAACTACTAACGTGATATCATGAGGAACATTTGAAATTTAGTAATTTACTGGTCATTCAAAATTTTTACTGATTTTGCGTAAGAAATATAGATTTATATTAATTTATGATAATTGGAAGCATATGATGATAAATATATGTTGAATGTTGTTTAGAATATTTATATTCGTCTTAGATGAAAATACGAACTTAGAATATTTACAGCTATAGGATTTCATTGTTGAAATTCGAATAAATGGTCATATTAGTTAAGCCTCGTGAAGTGATATGTGTCAACTAAGAGAATTTGGACATATTTTTTCCCGAACATTGCATTTAGTGCATATTTGTAAATTATTTGAAATCTTGGAATTCATTATTTGTGCATGTATGGTATTAGGCATCGAAAACTTGGAAGAGGGACCTAATAGGCATGAAGATCAGTAGAGAGAGTGGTTACCCTCCCCTTGTTGTGACTGGATTTTTACATGTTTTCATTCTTTTAAATTATTTTATAAACTTATTGTTTTATAAAATAAGAAATAATTTTACTATTATTGATTTGAAATAAATATGAATGACCTGTATATTGAATTAATATGTGTGTGGCCATGAGGTTAAGATTGATATTGAAAATGTGAACCTTTTTAATATTGTTAATAATGTGTGTTATAAATGATTATGTTCTTGAATTTCTATACTGATTGTGTTGGTGATATGACCAAAAGGGCTAGATTTATTGTTACTGTAGCTACAGAGAAGTAGTTTAAGGACAGACTTATTAAGAGGCTGCCTAGGTGAGTGTGCCACAGGAAGGGTAGGTATAAGGGATAATGATGTTGGAGAATTATCCACCTATGGGATTGTCGAATACAATCATGAGTATCATCACGTGACTATTAGAGGCCAACGTCAATGGTGGGCATATTTTAAATAACTAATTTGCATACTTTATTTATTTTAAAAAGATTTGTTTTATTTAAAAAGAGCATTGTTTTCCTCGTATAAAGCCCAATGATGGTCTCGGGGTTTACCCACAATCAGGGTAATCACCGGGAAATGAGCCAGCTCAATAATTTTTTAATAACAGACTATGATTTCTTTGAAATAAACTATTTTTCATGCATCTATTGAAGTTATCAGTGAGCAAAACCATGCTCTGTTTCAAGTTTGCAGCGGAACCGTGACACATGGAATCAATTTTCGGGCGCTCGACCGCCTAATGGGAGCCATAGCCATCTTATGTGCCTGTGGACTAGGCCCCCAACTGATCTGGACATGCACACATGCATGTTTTGGCTTTCAAAAACAATTCTAAAATTCAAATCACAAGCTTAGAAATCTTACTTCTTTGTTGTGATCTGGTATAGCAAGAGAACACCTTCGCTTGCTTCCTCAGGTGGTCCACACGTCGAAGTGATGATGTTGATTTTGGCTTATTTGAGATATTCAAGCTTTGGTTTAAGCTTCAACAAGCTTACTAAGCTTTCTCTTTCTTAATGCTCTCTTCTGTTTTGCTCTGGTTCACAACCAAGTATAACCCAAAGTTGCTTTAATAAGCTACTCATGGTTGAAAAAGAAGAAGACACTCTTAGTTTTTCCAAACCAGAGAAGAAAAAGTGGCATCACATGTTCTGTGTATTTTTATATTTAGGTTTAACACACTTTCTTATGTTTATCAAATCAAATTTTGACAAACCTCCACCGACTTCACCTAAGCAATTAACCCACTTGCATTCTAATTTAACAATTAAATTTAATGCAAAAACATGAGTCATGGATTAGGTTGGAGAAATGCATTAATTACAATAATCAATTGCATTAATTTAATACACATACACAAACACACACACACACACACACATACACATATATATTAATCTTATTAATATATATATACATATGTAATGAGAGAGAATAAATAATATACATGTATATATATACACATATATATGCATTAATAAATAACTAATATATATTATTACTTTAATAATATATATATTAACAATTAATATTAAGATATTTATTATTATATTAATATAATTGATATTTATCTTTTATGATTACATTAATCATATTAAATATAATATCCATATATCAATATCATAATACACGTAAATCATATTTACGGTATCCCATAATTAAATCGAAACATTTCCCACTCATACTCGTAGTAGCAAATCAAAGCTTGGAAATATATTCTTTATAATAAAGAATCAAATTACTACTCGATCAATATCTATACAATATCATTAACCAATTAATAATTATTGTAAAGTAGCAATTGTCATCATCATCATCAAGTAACAGGCTATGTGTGTGACCCCCTAGGCTCACTGTGAGCTGGACATGGGTGGACACAAACTCTTTCGTATCTCTTCAGTATAACTCTTTATAACCAAAGTTCCTAATGATTATACACAACCTCTAGTAAGATGCCACAACCCCTAGACACTAATGAATCCATATAATCGTACGTTCATGTAGTAAAGTTCCTCTACTATTGACTCTTGATCGAGTATGGGTCATGGAATCGTCAAACCACTAACTCAATCATAAGAATAGGGTCTCAAATCATATACGGGAATTATATATCCAAAAACACTTTCCAGAAACACGTACTTTGGCCAGAGATTTCATTTCCCATGTATGACATCCCCACTTAGAATCTCAAGCTTTAATATCTGAGCCAACAGATTCCATCTTGGCCATCACCTGTCCTCATATACCAAGAAAACACTACCAGCAAGCTTCTTTCACTAGGCGTGGCTAGCCCGATGTTATATACACAAGTGAACGATGTGTCTCAGTGTAGAGGGCAGCCGTGATACCTCAGGTCAAAGGACTAGTGGTACACAGTATGGCTGTGTGAAGTATCATTGACTATGGATAATCACCCATGTGATTCATCACATTTAGTCATGTTCAGTAACACATTCTCTAATGTATTACTCATGTTTATGCTCTTGTGACAAGAGATTTGTCACCCAACTATTAGCATCAAATATTAATCATTGGTAGCATTAAACATACCAGTCATGCAATGTCATACTCCCATATGACAATGCCTCAATCGAGAACTGATTCGGATGTATTTAAATTAGACTCTTTACTCATATCTATGACTCTTTGTAGATACAGTCTTGACATCATAATACATCTCAGGATCTCATTCAGCATTTTATATACAATATATATATACAACTGAATATACAAAATGATATAACAGTTATTTTATTAATCGTAAACTAATTTACAATTAATTACAAAGTTATATATATATAAAGATGATATCCCTAAACTATATGACATGATTGGTTTTAGGGTATATCTCTAACATCTATAAATGTTTTCTTGAAATATATTCATATCACCATGTTTTAGGTATAATTATATTTTATCCACTCACGCAGTATATGTAAAACCCGTAAAATTTAGTATAACTTAAGTTTATTCAATTTCGGCATTAGTGACAAATTCCGATGTGTTAGGTTTCAAGGGAATTTGTTTAAGTATGCACGAATAGCTACATCGGTACTTAAGCATAAAACATCATATATATATATATATACCTAAATATGTGATTTTATTTCTCTTTTATTTTTAAGATAATTATAAATAATATAAGGACTAAAATGAAAAGGTTTTAAAACTTAAGGGGTTAATATGCGAAATCATCATAGGTTATAGTAAAAAGCATAAATAGTGAAAGAAGTGTGACCACACTAAAATATTCATATTATTATATTATGACTTAATAAGGTTACTAAGTTAAGTCCAAAATTTTACTAAATGGAGGCCAAATTTAATTAAGTAAGCTCAAATTCAATTTATGTAATTGTAAGCCCAAAATTTTAAATTCAAAAATAAATAAATAAATAATAAGACTAACTATAGCTAAAAAAAGAAAAGCAAAACGTAGTTAAAAGAAAGAGAGCAAAATGTAGGCCTCATTTTATGTTTTAAATCTCCAAATTTCTAGATTATGCTACCTTTATTTAGACCAATTAAAACAAAGTAAAGAAAGAAAAGGGAAGTCAAATACATAAAGCCAAAGGGAAAGTAAAAGACAAGCCCAAAAATTTAAGCCAAATAATATATATATATAGCATGTTTATCTTTTTCTTTGTTTTGTTCTAGTAATTTCTTTACTTTTTTAGATAAGTTACGTTTAAAGAAATAAAAAGAAAAGAAACAAGATGGAAAGAAAGGAAGGCAAAACATAAAAGCAAAGGAGAGAACAAGTGACATCGTGAGGTGAGAAAAGGGAGCTTTGATCGTGAGATGAAGTAGAGGAGGAAAGTGAAACCAATCAACCAAGGAAGAAGAAGGAAGGGAGGTGGCTAGCTAGGTGAGGAAGAAAGGGAAAGAGAGAGAGAGAGAAGTGCTTTGGTAGTAAGGTGTGTGTATGTTGTTTGATTTTGAAATTTTATTTATTGTTTTATGTTTATTTGTTTCTAAATTGATGCTAAGACATAAATTAATTATTATTGTTATATATGAAAGATATGAAAATGAATTTTATATGTATTTGTGTGGGGAAGATTCAATGATTATGGTGAGAATGAGGTGAAATAAAGGTTGATGGGTGAATATGCATTTTGTGTGTGATTTTGATCTTGGAAAACTTGTGTTAGTGAATGATATAATTATGGCAAGGCATAAACTGATTTTGTGGCCATATGTTGATGATATTTATATATGGAAATGTAAAGTGAAAATGTTATAAGGCATAAGAATGGTAATAGAAGTGTAACTATGAAAGTTGTTAGTAGTGTTTGCATATACGGTGTTGCGAAAACAGTTGCATAACTATGTGAAATGTGAGCAGTTATCATACACTCCCATATGTGTTTTTCAAGGCTAGAAAAATGAAGGAAATAGGTGTGATAAGTCATATGTTTAGTGGTCGGAAGGTGTTAAAAATGCAGGCCGAACTTAAATATATAGGTAGATTGTTGAAAACCCCGAGCAGGGCTCAAAAGAAATGAAAACTGAGCTAGTTTCCAACCTCTGATTTACAAGCCGTAAAATTATATGAAAACTAGACATCTATAAGCATAACATATTTAAAAATTAGCTTGTTTCGTGAAGAAAAGAGATCGCAGGAAAATTCAGAACATGACTGCCATGTCAAAGACCATACCTTATTTTTTGGAGTCATATGTCAAAAACTTGTTGTAACATGAGTAATAGGATTCAAAATCTAAATTTGTAAAGTGCAGCAGAAACTAGACTCATAATGAAGTGTGTCAGTTTTATGCAGAGCATGTTTGTCGTAAGTGTAGGGTACGCATTGTTGAATAACATGTTACTTAGAACAAGTTAGTTACTGACTTAGATGAAAATAATGAGGTTTTTATTATAGATAATCAAAATATACTGAGATTTTTATTAGGTGGTAAATTTAAGCATAATTATATATTTATTTATTTAATTAATAGATATATTATATTAAATCCTAACAAGGAATCGTTTATTGTAGAGGGACAACCCGACAATATGATGTCAACACATTAAATTAGATATCTTAGCGAGTAACAAGTGAATAAATGGACCTATTTTCAAGTTTTAAATGAAATGATCTAAAAATATTTAATTGTTAAAAAAAAATTTTGAATTATGAATGATTTAATAATTGATTTAAATGGTTATTTTATCTTATTTTCCAAAATTATTGGTTGAACAAATTGTTAAAATATGAATGATTTACAGAATGTTTGAGTTTTTAATCTGTTTTATGAAAATTGAGAACTTCGACTGTATTACATATATGAAATAAATATGTATGGAGTGTTGGAGATATGCCCTAGAACTAATTGTGTCATACGGTTCAAGGATATCATTCCTTTTTTTTATATATATTTTTATAATTAATTGTAAATTTGTTTATGATTAATTAAATGACATTTTATATCATTTTACATTTACAGTTGCTAATTAAATATATTTAATGTAGAATGAGATCCCGTGATATATTATGATATCAAGCCTCTATCTACAAAGAATTGTAGATATAATTACAAAATCTATGATTTCAATACATCTAAACCAGTTCGCGGTTGAAGTAATATCATATGAAAGAATGAAATTGCATTACTAGTATATTTGATACTGCCAAGGATTAGTATTGGATACTAATAGTTGAGTGACGAATCTCATATCACAAAAGCATAAACATGGGTGATACGTTAAAGAATGTGTTACTGAACATGACCAAACGAGACGAATTACATGAGTGATTATCTACAGTCAATGATACATCATACAGCCGTATTAGTGTATTACTAGTCCTTTGACCTGAGGTATTGCAACTGCCATATGCATTGAGGCACATCATTGACTTGTGTCTATTGCATTGGGCTAGCCACACCTGGTGAAAGAAGGTTGCTAGTAATGTGTTCTTAATGTACGAGGACAGATGATGACCAATATGGAATCTGCTAGCTCAGATATTAGAACTTGAGATCCTAGGTTGGGATATTATATATGGAAACTGAAATCTCTGGCCAAAGTACGTGTTTTCGAAAAGGTATTTTTGGATACATGAATCTTATATATGATTTGAGTTCTTGTTCCTATGATTGAATTAGGCGTTTGACTATAATATAACCAGCACTTGATCAGGAGTCGACAATAGAGGGATGTTACTACATGCACGTATGACTATATGGGTTTATCTTAAATATTGATTCATTTGTGTCTAAGGATGTGACATGTTGCTAGAGGCTACTCATGATCATTGGGAACTTCAATTGCAAAGAGTTGTACCAAAGTGATGCGAAGGGTTCGTATTCGCTGATGTCTAACTCACGGTAAACCTAGACAATCACATGCATAACCGGTTACTTGATGATGAGATGATGGTTATTGCCATTATACAATATTCATTAAGTTAGTTAATGATATTATTTCGATATTTTGATCGAATAGCAATTTAATTCTTTATTGTAAAGAATTAATTTCCCAACTAAGACTTGCTAACACACATACGAGCGAAAAATATTTCAATAATAATTCGGATACCGTAAATATGATTTACCGATATATGGAGACTTGGAAAATATATTTTGTTATAAGGATATTAATAAATAAATGATTTATTTATCAATGATTAAATTATTATTATTTGATCAAATGAATCCTTATTTGACAAATGGCACCATGTGATGTTGCCAAGGGTGAAATTCTTGATTAAATCTTATCCATTAATTTTGAATTAATGGCTAAGATTAATTCTTTATTTATGATTAAAGAAATTAAAAGAAAACAAAAAAAAAGTTTCTTTGCACTTAATGTTTGAAAGTTAAACATGTAAGAGTAATAATTGTACTTTAATATTTATATATGATATAATGTTAAAAGTAATTATTTCATTTTTTTTATATTGTATAAAATAAAAACTCTCTCTCTCTCTCTCTCTCGCATAAAATATCTTAAGTAAATATTATATATAAATGAAGATATTTTCATTACATTAAATGGTTTAATCAAAATGGAATGGATTTTGGAATCCATCATTGAGAGCTTGCCACATGTAATCCACTACTTTGTTTTGAACAAAAATGAGTGGATGAAAAGAAGGCATACGTGGGATAGGATCTTACAATTAATTTTCAATTGTGAATTGAAAACATTACTATTCTCCCTCTTCTCCCTTTGTCGTAAACACCATTATTGAATGGGGTAAGAAGTTGTTTTGAAAAAAAAAATCAGAAAGGCAAGAAAGAAAAGAATAAAGAGAGAAAGAGAAAGAAGAGGAAAGAGGTGAAAGGTGATTCACAAGTTTATTTTTGTTCCATAAAAGAACTAGAAGTTTTCTAGAGTAGAAAACTTATTCTTAGTTTCCAAATATGAATCCGGGTAACCAGAACCCGTAACAATCAGGTGTGTGAGTCACCCCTTCAAGCTAATGTGTAGCTTGTTCCAGAGATCGACATTTAAGGTATGCATACTTTATATATGTTGATCTATTGTTTAAAGTATTTAAAATATAAAAATACATATACATACATTTCATGGTCCTTAGGAGCCTTTCCGCACAGATCGTGTGATGACCGTGGCTCCCTCTCGCGCGTCACGCCTCTATCGATGTCGGGTCTCGTTCATGGAGTAAGAGTAATTTTGGAAAATATGTTTGAAAATTTATAAACTGTTTTGTAGATGAGTGATTTGAAATGAAATGGTTTAAATGTTCATATGTGATAATTGATTTGTGTGAAAAATATCACATGAATTTTATGATTTGATATTGGTGTAAAGTGTTCAGTGTAGTGCATCTATACAGATGTTCCTCCCTTATTTAGAATAGGCATAAGAGAGTGATATTGTTTGCCAAACATGTGTAAAATTCCTAGAAAGGTCCAATTTCTGATTGGTGGACAAGGAGTTCCCACCAGAATGTAGCGATCGAGCTGGTGTGTGGTAGATCAATGCAGTTATAAGATAACTGAATAAGTTGGTGTCTTACACCGCACCTTTATCTAGGCTAATGCTAACAAGTGGACTAAATAAAATTGTTTTATATACTAGTACAAAAAAACTCGTAAGCGAATCTTGAGATGTTTACCAGGGATGTCTCAAAGGATAGTTTCCGGGCAAGCCTAATTTATTTTATTTGAAACATCCATAGATTTGAGATACAATTTTTTTTTATTTCATGTATTAATTTTTGAGAGCATGAATTGAAATTGTATATTCAAGTTTATGTTTGAATTAAACCAGATATTTAAACTTGTTTAATTTGAATGATTTATTTAAAATTTTGCTATGACATGTTATATTTTAAAGGTAATACTCTTATTCCTCTTTTAAATATTTTTCAAATTATTAATGTCTATTTATTCACTAAGTCGATTACTTACTTTTATTTCAAAAAAAATATTTTCAGATTTAGCTAACTATAAGGAGGTCGTTAGCCCACTCCCCAGGCATAGATTTGATTGAGGGTTGTAGAGTATTGAAGATTTTGTTAGATATACAATGAACTTCACTGTTATGTAAATATATTGTAAATGGGATACGTCTATTTACAAAAAATTTCACAACATCATATATATATATATATATATGATTGTCACGATCGCCCTTCTGAAAGGCGGGCCCTACTTTACGAGAGACGCCACAAGATGGTTAGACTACTACATGCTCAACTAGTTCATGTCATGTCACCCAGTAATATCATCATTTTGACAGAGAGGTATAACCCTCGTATGTCGAGAGCACCTCAACAATCATGCAATGCATTGCCCATCTGTGGCTTCACAATCTCATAAACAATGATATGTTTAAAGTATAAAACATTTTATTTCTAAT
Organism: Cedrela odorata; assembly: GCA_035584115.1. NCBI lineage: Eukaryota > Viridiplantae > Streptophyta > Magnoliopsida > Sapindales > Meliaceae > Cedrela > Cedrela odorata. Next base: position 17,442,759 of record JAXCLQ010000011.1, on the reverse strand, counting down.
AGATTGTGCAAATTGAATGAAAAAGAAATAAATTTGTTAAATATAGTCTAATATTTATATAATGTTTGAAAATAAAAAAAAAAGTAAGATAATTATATATATAGTATATTAACAATCCAAAAAGGATGATGAGTACATCAAATGTATAACCAATCCATAGTTATATGTCAAAAACAAAAATACCCCATGCCCACAATAATGACACTATACAATGGGTATGCAAAATGGCAACAATTCCGCTAAGAGTCTGGATATACCACGAGCTACTACTGTGATGCTACGAATGAGCCTGGTAACTAGGATAGACTTGCAAAACTAAGAACTGTAGAGTAGTGAGCTAATAAGCTCAGTGAGTAGGTCTCTTGACTTATACTCCAAAATACCTTAGCAACATAACAAAAATATATCTCAGCTATATAATCACAATAAAATGCCATAAAACATAGCATAGAATCCTGGTTCTCAATTGTTAGACTATCTTCCTACCAAATAAATCTCAATTACCACATTCTCTTTAAGACCTTAGGCCACAAGGATGGGACTTCGATACCCTCATTGACTGTTGGGCCATCGCCCTCAAGAATAGATATCAAAGTATGATTGATATTGGGTCCCAAATACTGCCATTCTCTCTAGGGTCATCACCTGCAAAAATAGGCACTCAATATCCTATTCTCTCTAAGGCCGTAGCCCATAAGAATAGGCAGTAAATACCCTATTCTCTCTAAGACCGTAGCTTGTAAGAATAGTTATTCAACACTTTATTCTCTTTAAGGCAATAGTTCGCAAGAATAGGCATCAAGCATGGTCGATATTGAGTCGTTGCCTTGAGGACCCTCACACGCCCTATCATCATCATTACGCTTCACTATCATCGTTACACAAAGTTCACAACTCATATCTGCTCACACGTGTTATACATTTTTAATTCATTAATCAACATGTGATTTAGATATTTTATCAAATACTTGGTATACAACCAACATACATACCTATAATTATATAATTTTATAATTCATTCATCACATCATGAATTGCATTATTTAAAGCAATATACCTAATCATTGATTTCACAATATGATAAAACTTACGACTACTTAGGCATTTCATCGAACATTTGGCGTACCAAGAAATCATAAACCAATATCACCCAAATTTTTAATTATACAATACCCAATATTACAATTATTTACTTTCATCAATTCTTACTAACAACCTATTCATCATATCATTCAAACATAACTTTCAAACCAAAAACCACCAAAATTTAACCAATTGTAAACCCTATCCATTCTACCCTCATAAATTTTTTATGCCAAATTGTGAAAAAATCAAACATTTTGACAAAAGCTACAGTAAATTTTGAATGTTGTTCTAATATTGTTACAGTGACTTTTCTAGCAGTCTAAGACTGAAATCTGATTCTCCTTGTCAACACGAGTCTAATGGAGTAAACGGTGCATCAATCCAACATGTGTGCTCAAAGTTATGACCAAAACTATTTTCTCTCTCTACACTTTCTTCGCTTCCTTCTCTCTCTATCTTTCTCCCATCTTTGAAAATGCAACAACCATATTTATAGCTACCAGGGGCAAAGTTGTTATTTTGGGCAACCTGTTATTTCAGGTCAAATTGTTATTTCTCGTCATGTTCTGTGTCCCAACCTACGTTTCGCAATCCATCTCTGTAGTAGGCTTCTTTTTTCACCCTCAACTCATTTGTAGTATTTTTATGAAAAACATCGTAATTTCATCATTCCTTACCCAAATTGAGTGTAGTTTTCGGTGTTAGACTCTACACATCATGAACTTTCTTCTACTTTCAAAGCGTAAGGAAAATTATGCTATTATAGGTGAACTACTTTGGAAATCGAGCCATTTTTTTGCACATTTAGCGTAAAGAGCCATAACTCTCTCAATACTTATTCAATTTGAGTGCCGTTTGCAGCATTGGACTCTACACATCATAAACTTCCTTCCGCTCTCAAAGCGTATGAAAAACTATGCTACTACAGGTAGGCTACTTTGGAAATCGAACTCATTTTTTGCACATTTAGCGTAAAGAGTCAGAGAACTCTCTCAATACTTATCCAATTTGAGTGCCGTTTGCGGCATTCTAACCTAGACCTTACAAGCTTTTATCTAGTATTAACCATCATAAATTTTGACAATGCTACAATAACTATATATAAATTACCAAAATACCCCTGATCCTATTTCTATTTACTTTACGCCTAAATTAAGACACCAATCATACATTTACAATTATACCCTGTAAATTTTAAATTAGGGTTAGGTTCCACAATGATGTCACGACCTTCCCTTTGAAAGGTAGGCCTTATCTTACGAGAGACACTTCGAGATAGTTAGATTATTACATGCTCAACCAGTTCATGTCATGTCACCTAGTAATATTGTCATTTTGACAATGATGTTTAACCCTTATATGTTGAGAGCACCTCAACAACCATGCAATGTATTGCCCATCCATGGCTTCACAATCTCATGAACAATGACATGTTTCATGTATAAAACATTTTATTTCGAATAGATTGTGCAAATTGAATAAAAAAGAAATAACCTTGCTAAACATAGTCTAACATTCACATAATGTTTGAAAATAAAAGTAAGTGAGGTAATTATATATATATAGTATATTAACAATCAAAAAAGAATGATAAGTACATCATAATGTATAACTGCTACACGGTTATACTTCAAAAACAAAAATACTCCATGCCCAAAATAATGATACTATGCAATGGGTATGCAAAATGCAAAAAAATCTGCAAAGAGTTTGGATATATCGCAAGCTACTGCTGCGATGTTGCGGAGGAGTTTGGTAGCTGAGATAGACCTGCAAAACTAGAAACTGTAGAGTAGTGAGCTAATAAGCCCAGTGAGTAGGTCTCTTGACCTATACTCCAAAATACCTCAACAATGTAACTAAAATATACCTAAGCTATATAATCACTGTACAACACAACATAACATAGCACATAATCCTGGTTCTCAACTGTTAGACTATCTTCCTCACAAATAGATCTTCATTTTTCCATTCTCTCTAAGGCCATAGCCTGTAAGAATAGGACTCTAACACCCTCATCAACTGTTGGGTTGTCACCCTCATGAATAGGCATTAAAGTATGACCAATATTGGGTCCTTAAAAACTCTCATCTCTCTAAGGTCATTGCCCGCAAGAATAGGTACTCAATTTATTATTTTATATAAGGTCATAGCTCGCAAGAATAGGCATCAAGCATGACCGATATTGGGTCGTCACACTGAGAGGACCCTTACGTACCCTATCATCATCATGAACCCTCACGCGTTCACTATCATTGTTACACAAAGTTTACGACTCATATCCGCTCACACATGTGTCACACATTGTTAATTCATCAACCAATATGTCATTTAGATATTTTATCAAACACTTAGTATGCGACTAACATGCCTACTTAGAATTTAGACAATTTTATAATTCATTCATCGTATCATACATTGCATTATTCATAGCAACATACCTAATCAATTATTTCAGTATATGTTAACATATACGACTACTTAGGCATTTCGTCTAACACTCGGTGTACCAAGTGTTCCTAAACCAATTTTTTTTCCAAACTTTGAAATTGACAATACCCAAAATTATAACCATTCATTTCAACAAATTCTTACTACAACTATACATCACATCATTTAAAACATAACTTTCAAACCAAAAACCACCAAAATTTAACCAATTGTAAACCTTATCCAATCTACCCTCATAAATTCATGAAAAAAATTAGACTTTTAAGTGAGAAACTACTCATTAAGAGCCTATTCGGTCTTTACAATGTGAAAATTTTGGTTTTTGATGCTGAATTATGGAAAAATCAAACTTTTTTGACAAGAAAGTAGAACTTCGACCACTGTTCAGGCACTGCTCTGGTGACTTTTCCATCAATCTAAGACCGCAATCTTATTCTCCTTGTTAACACAAGTCCAATGGCATAAACAGTGCATCAATCCGACGTCTATGCGCAAAGTTATGACCAAAACTATTTTCTCTATCTACTCCTTCTTTTCTTCCTTTTCTCTATCTCTATGTATTCTCTTTTTTACAAAATAAAAATGCATCCTACAAATCTATTTATAGCTATCAAGGGCAAAATTGCCATTTTGTACATTTTATTATTTTGGTCAAAATTTGTTATTTCTCATCTCGTTCCATGCCCCGACCTACGTTTCACTATCCGACATCATAGTAGGCTTTATTTTTCACCCCTTGATTCATCATTCTTTACCCAAATTGAGTGTCGTTTTCGACTTGGACTCTACACATCATAAACTTCCTTCGCTCACAAAGCGTACAGAAAACTATGCTTTTACAGGTAGGCTACTTTGGAAATCGAGACTATTTTTTACACATTTAGTGTAAAGAGCCATAACTCTCTCAATACTTATCCAATTTGAGTGTCATTTGCGATATTATAACTTAGACATTGCAAGCTTTCATCTAGTATTAACCATCATCAATTTTGACATTACTACAGTAACTATAGACAATTATCAAAATACCGCTGATCTTTTTCTATTTACTTTATGCCTAAATTAACACACCAATCATCCATTTACTATTATACCCTGTAAATTTTAAATTTGCTTTGGGTTCCACAATATATATGTTAATGAAATTATTTTTCTATCACTTAAAAATAATTTTCAAATTCCCATTTATTTGGATTTGATTTAAGTTAATGAAATTATGCTTATATTATATAACTAAATTTTGTAATGATGATTTTAACTATAAATTAATATAATTAGTTTAATAATTAGTAGCATGGTGGGGTGTCGGCCAAACTTTAATTGACCAATGCAATGAAGAAAAATGGAAAGAATTTAAGGCAATTTATCAAATTATGTACATTTGCTTGTGTTTGAGTGAAGGAAAACCACATGCCTCAAATATACATACGTATATCTTTAAATTTCATTATGCTTTTTATTATTAGATTTTGCTTTTTAATTTGATAATTAATTAACAAGTGTGTGCATATTAATTTGTATACTGTTTGACTCTTTATCTCTCTCTCTCTCTCTCTCTCACACACACTTCTCTCAAAATTAAAAAGATTTATTTAAAAAAATTAATTAGAAGAAATGATCGATCTAGTCTTATTTCATTTTAATCTAGAATTGAATTTTTTTTAACACCAATATTATTTATAAGTTAGGGGTCTGCTGAAATTTTATATTGTATAATGGCACTAGTTGAATGTCTTAGTTCAAATCTACAAATAATTGAAAATATTTCCTTTATATTTTATGCAATATTAATGAAAACTAAGGAAATTAAAAATTGGAAAAAAAATTGAAATGAATGAATTACCTAGTGAAAATTAAGAATCAGGATCAGGTCTGTTCACGGAGTCTAAGCAGCAATGCAATGCATTCAGCTTCAGGAAGCATAAAGTATAAATGACCTTTAGGATTAGAGACTCTAAGCATTAATCCCGTAAGTTATTGGTGATCTTGAAGCAGCTCTTGACTGCCTATTTTCTTTCGCATTGCACAAATATGGACTCCGTTGATTATGTGCCTGCTTTTAGTGGAAATAACTCTGGAGAGGAACAAGCTCTTTTCCCTCTCCCACCTTCTATTATGATGAGGCAGAACTTGACATCATTTGAAGCAGATTGGTTACCTTCGGTTATTAAGGAGTTGGATTTAGAGGTCTACACTAGGTGTTACAATATCCTTAAGGGGCTTCATCTCAGGGTACAAAAAAAATATGAGCTTTCAAGCTATCCATCTGAAGGAGAGCTACTTCGCCTAATTTCGCCCAATTTCTTGCCTCTTTTAGGATTTTCCCATACCAGTTATGTTTAAACAGTTGAAGAATTCTAATTGGCTTGTTTGTTTTATGGCACCAGATCTTTGACTTTGACCCACTATTGAAGAGATCGAATATATCTACATATTGAAAAGAAACCCCATAAAGCGTCCAGGGTCATATTACCTTCAAAACCACCCAATAAATAGAGCTTTGTCACTGGTAACCCTTCTAGTAACAAGAACTGGAAGGATAAGTGGTTCTTCGTCGGTGGAAACTATAACCCCAACCCTAATCTCTAGGTGTTGAAATTATTTGGGAGTGATCTACCTGGATTAGATCTTGGTGGCCAAGAAAAGGTGAGAGTGGCTAGGTCATTTGCATTTGACCAGAGAACTTTACTCTCTAATGATGACCTGGTCTTGTCAGGTCTCGTGGGTTTATGTGTCTAAAGGTGATCTGGCTTCAGAGAAGGTCGCCCAAAAAGGTAAATGTCTTAAATTTTATTTGTTCTTGTATTTGAGTTGTGGTGTCTGATCTTAATAGTATTTGCTGTGCAGGAGAAATGGCTTCTAGAGGTGATGCTCCTGACCCATACGAGGTGTTGCAATGCATGGCAAAAGCCAAAAAAGCCTCAAAGGCCCCTAAGCTTTCAAAGGTCGTTTTGAAGGGCCCAACTAGAGCCTTGGCCTCTTCAAGTGCTGCCCAACCCCCCAAAGTAGATAAACCCCAAGCTACTAGCAACGGGTGGTGATCCGAGACATTGAGGCACCACCTCGCCCTATTGCTTCCTAAGCAGACAAGGGAAAGGATAAGAGGAAGGCCACTGCTGCTGCTTCTAAAGAGAGGTTTTAAAAGAAGAAGTAAATGTTTGGTTAGTTTGATAAAGAACTGGCCAAAACTTCTGAACTTCTTCCTGAGGACCTGTCTACAAGGAAGAGGGAGTTTTTTTTGTGCACTTTCTCCTTTGCCTAAATCAGCAGGCTCAGATCATTAACTCTAAGTACACTGAAGACCTAGCTGGGCTTTCAGGCGAGACGCTGATGAACTTTCAATTAAAGTGGTTAGGTCGCGTAAGTGGATTTCTTCTTAGTCTTATAGGAAAGAGTAAATTTCCCTTGATTTGGCTTCTAACATTCTTGTGTTAGTAATTTTTAGCTATTGTACTCAACTACACTGCAACAAGATGCACTTGTGAATGACTTCTCAAAGGAATCTAAGGCTGAGAAGAAAGCCGAGAATTCAGAGAAAAGCTTGGTCTTAGAGAAGACCAAATTAGAATATAACCTGGGGAAATGGGCTTAGGAGTGTGAGAGCCTCAAACTCAGGTTGGCCATAGCAGAGTCCTCCCTTACCGAAGCCAATAGGAGGCTAAGTGTTCTGGAGCTGGAGTTTAGCGGGCAAAGGGAGAAGGGTCAGAGGTGCCTTTAGGACTTTGACAAGGTGTGCGAGGAGCTACAACAAAGCTTGGATGCAGAGAGACAGGGAAATTTGCTTTTATGCAGACAAATTGAGGAGGATGATAAGTTGATGTAGGCCAAGCTTTGAGAGAGGATCAATGACAGTATTGACCTAACCTACAAAATGTTCTAAGGCCAATATCTAAATTTGGACTTGAGTTGGTTATACAGGGCCTTGGGACGTGAGCCTCCAAGCAACGACGGGAGTCTTTAGATGGGGTTCTTCTTGAAGAGGAGGAGCGTCCTAATTTTAAGACGACCTATGTACCTCCCGTAGAGTCTGTCACTAGTCCTGCCACCGAGCCGTTAGATGCCACAGTGATTAAGACGGTAGAGGTCTCTTCAGCTGAGGTGGTGGAAGTTCCTCCTGCTCTTGAAGGCGTCCTTACTTCTGAAATCAATCTTGCTAACTTGGCCGACCCTCCTGCTGATCCTCTAGCCGACCTAGCCCATTAAAATTTTTTTTTTCTATAATGAACTTGTATATAAATGAAATATCTTTAATGCATTTTTGCGTTTTCTTGCTTGTTCTTACTTTCTTTTTTTATGGGAACAGTGTAAAAACATGTTTTGTTTCGCGTTAGCAGCAAAAGTGCGACTAGTAGGATCGGATCCTGGGCGCACAACCGTCGCTAGAGAGGCCATGCCCATCACATGGACATGCGGAAAGGCTTCCCACGAATCTAGATATGTACATATGTATGTTTTTGGTATTTAAAAACAATTTCAAATATAAACATAAAATACAAAGTTTAGAAGTCTTACTTCTTTCCTTTGCAATTCGGAATAGCAAGTGAACCTCTTCGGTTGCTACTGAAGATGTCTACACGTCTGTGTTAGTGACAGTGGTTCTGGCTTCATTATAGGATCTTCAAGCTTTGGTTTTAACTTCACCAAGCCAAACCAAGCTTTCTCTTTCTAGCTTCTCTCTTTCTCTCTATTGGTTTTTGGTTCATAACCAAGCACACTAAATCCTTCTTTAAAGAATATTTCTCACTAGAATGTAGAGAGAATGGAGAGGAAGAAGATGAACTCTCGGTTCTGTCTTACTTTTGAAGATAACGTAGCATCCCAATGCTTGTTATCTACACTCAACACTTGAGTATTTTTTTGCACAACCGTCTAACACAACTAACATGCTCATTCTCCTTTTTCATTTCATTAAATGAAACAAGATAATCTTATTGCCCACTTACCCACTTGCCTTTATTTATCTAGTAAACAAAAGCAATGTGAGAGTGGGAGAGAGAAGAGAGAGTATATATAATATATATATACACAAAAATATCTTACATATATATATTACTTTAATATATATATGTAGTAATGATTTAAATATATATATATAATACAATATTATAATCATTACATAAAAGATATTATTATTATGTTATTACTTTAATCAATATTAAAGTATTATATCTTTATATACTAATATAATATCCGTAAACCATATTTACGTTATCCCATAATTAACTGAAACATTTCTCACGCTTATGAGTGCTAGCTCGTCCTTGCCAAGAAATATATTCTTTACAATAAAGAATCAAATTGCTATTCGATCAAGTATCGAAATAACATCATTAATCAATTAATGATTATTGTATAATAGCAAATGCCATCATTATCAAGTAACCGACTGTATGTGACCCTCTAAGTTCATTGTGAACTGAACATGGGTGGATACGAACTCCTTTGTATTACTTTGGTATAACTTTTTGTAACCAAAATTTCTAATGATCATAACCAACTGCTAGCAAGACGTCATGATCCCCAGACATAAATGAATGAATCCATATAATTGTATGTGTATGTAGTAAAGTCCTTCTACTATCGACTCCCAATAGAGTGCGGGTCATGGAATCATCAAACCCCTAACTCAATCATAGGATCAGAACCTTAATCATATACAAGATTCATATATCTGCGAAACAACTTTCCATATATACTTGTTTTAGTTAAAGACTTTATTCCAGTGTATGATAGTTCCACCTAGGATCTTAAGCTCCAACATCTGAGCTAGTAAATTTCATTTTGGCTATCACTTGTCCTCATATACCTAAACACATTACCAGCAAGCTTTTTTCATCAGGCGTGGCTAGCCTAGTGCGATATACACAAGTGAATGATATGTCTAGTGCAAAAGGCAACTGTAACACCTCAAGTCAAAGGACTAGTGGTACACTAGTACGGGTGTATGACCTATCATTGATTGTGGATAATCACCTATGTGATTTGTCACGTTCGGTAACACATTCTCTAACGTATTACTCATGTTTATGCTCTTGTGACATGAGATTCATTACCCAACTATTAGCATCCAATACTAATCCTTAGCAGCATCAAACATACTAGTCATGTAATGTCATACTCCCATATGACATCACCTCAATTGGGAACAGATTTGGATGTATTCAAATCAAAACTCTATCCTCATATCTACAACTTCTTGCAGATAGAGTCATGACATTATAATACATCATGAGATCTCATTCTGCATTTTATATATATAATATATATTTACAACTAAACATCTAAAATGATATAAAAGCCATTTTATTAATCGAAAACTTATTTACAATTAATTACATAATTATATATACAATGGGATGATATCCCTAAACCATATGACACGATTCATTCTAGGGCATATCTCCAACACTTTTTCATTTGCTGACTGACTCAATCGGTAAATTTTAATTATTACCTAGGCTTGCAATGCCTCCAAGCTAAATTAAACCTAACTTAATTTGAATGGACGATGAAGGATTTGTTATTACGGACCTTAAGGCCTTACATTTCTTCTTAACAAATCCCTAACACTATTTCTTTGACTTGAAGTTGATGATAACATGATGATTGTTCTTCTTTTGACTTTATTCTTAAAGCTCAATAAGGACTTAGATGCTCCTGACTCTAGGCGTTGGTGCGCTTTGATTTGCTTTGAAGTTGTATCTAAGATGTTTTCTAAGTAGTAGGCCATACTGTTCTGGGACATTTTGAGAGAATGTGATCATCCGATAACTTTTCTATTCTTATACGTCTTGAGATCTTACCCAAGGCTTATTCAAGCTGAGGATAAGATTACCTCGTAGCGATCACTTTGGAACCATATTACCTATTTTCTGGGTCTTTAGGACCAAATTATCTTGAGACATTTTGAAAACTTAATTATCTAGAGACCACTCTTATTCTTGTACGTCCCGAGGTTATGCTCAAGGCTTATTCGACTGTGGATACTATTATTCTAAAGGTGAATGAGGTTTGAATAGTCTGGGAACCGTATCACCAATACTTAGGTTTCGGGAGGAGATTATCCTGAGATATTTTGAGAACTTAACCATTTAGAGAACACTCTTGCCCTAGTAGGTCTTGAGGTCATGCTCAGGGCTTATTCATGCTGTAAATACTATTATTCCAAAGGTGAATAAGGAGTAAACGTCTCAGGACCGTGTCGCCCATACTTGGATTTCGAGAGGAAATTACTCAGAGACGCTTGTATTCTCTTACTTATCTTGGAGCCATGTGCTAATCAATTCACTTTTTCCAAGGTTGTTTAGCAAAAATAATAGTTTTATTCATTCAAATAGCAAAAATTGTTACAAATCTTTGACGATTCTAAAGATAATACAACTTCAGGCATTCAGCATTCCATGGCTTCCGAACCCTATTTCTTGTCGGGAATTCCAATTTATAGACTTTAGGTTTGAAAATTTGAATGACTTTGTACTATCTTTCCTAATTAGCTTCGAGAACACCTTCTCCTAATATCTTAGTGTTCAGAGTCATTTTGTCTTATAACGCAATCTTCTACTTGAAATGAACGATGCCGAATGTTTTTGTGTAATATCTAGCCACTCTTTGTTGGTAGGCCGCTGTCCTTATCATCACCTGGTCTTTTTTTTTTTCCTTCAGCAGGTCTAGCTCTAAGCTCAAGTTTTTGTCATTGGATGCTTTATCATAGTTGTTGACTCAAAAAGTTGGTATGTCGACCTCAATAGGAATTATTACCTTACATCTAAAAGCCAGGCTATAGAAAGTTTCACCTATGACCACCTTTAGAGTGATCGGTATGCCCAAAAGACCTCGAAAAGTTTGTCAATCTATGCACCTTTTTGCTTCTTGAGCTTCTTTCTAACTACCTTTTTGATGACCTTATTGGCGGCTTCTACTTGCCCATTAGCTTTTAGATAGGCTAGTGTCACAAACCTGAGATCAATTGAAAAATTTGAGTAGAATTTCTTGAAGCTCGAGTTGTCAAATTGCTTTTCGTTGTCAATTATCAATACATGAGGTATTCTAAACCAATATATTTTATTCTATTTGACAAATGTCATAACTCTCTTCTCGATGATGGAAGCCAATGGCTTAGTTTCTACCCATTTGGTGAATTACTCGATGGCCACTATAGCGTACTTTGTGTTGGCTCGGGCAGGAGGCAAGGGTCTAATGAGATCAAGCACCAACAAGGAGAATGGCCTAGGGTACAATAGAGATGTTAGCTTCTCGGGAGGCTGCTTAAGAATGTTGGCATACACTTGACATTTATGACAAGTTTTTGCTACCTTACCTACATCTTGTGAAAGTGATGGCCAGTAATACCCTTGTCTCAAGACCTTATAAGTCATAGATCGAGCTCCTTCATGTCCGCCACAAACTCCACGATAGATTTCTTTTAGAATCTGAGCCGCTTCCTTAAGTCAGAAGCATTTTAGATATAGGGTGCTGTAACCCTATTTATATAGTTCTTCGTCGATAACAATATACCTCGCCGACCTATTTTTTACTTTTCTCACCTCATCCTTGTCGTCCAAAAGCTTTCCTTCTTGAATGTAGGATTTATCTCTTCAATCTAACAATGGCGAGAATCGAGTTGAGCTACGCAGAGGTGGTCTATGCTTCCCTCTGTGCTTCTCTGCTTTAGAACTTCGATTGGGATTGAGGCTAGAATACTTTTATTGCAAGTAAAGGCCAATTTTACCAACATGTTCGCCTTAGAGTTTTCTGCCCTTGAGATTAGTTTTATGGTGTTAACCCTTAATGTGCTCAGGAATTATTTATCTTTTTCTAGATAAGCTTGCATGTTGTTTTCCTAAGTATAGAAATGGCCTTCTATTTGGCTGGATATTAATTGGGAATCGCAGTGGATATTTAAGCTTGTGATTCTTAGCACTTGGGCTAACTTGATCCCTGCAATTAGAGCTTCGTACTCCACCTCGTTGTTAGTGACCTTAAAATTAAATTTTAAGAAATACATTACCTCGGTTCCATTCAGGTTCACAAGAACCACCCCAGCTCCCCCCCTTGTGCTTTCGAAGCTCCATCAATAAAGAGCCTCCAAATCGACTCGGCTTCATTCGGGACGTTCGGATCTTCTTGTCCTTGATAAGAATACTCTTTCAAGATTTGGTAGATGAAGAGGTGCTCAAATACTGACCTTTCAGCTACGAAATCTGCCAATGCCTGTCCCTTTATGGCTTTCCTAGGTTTATAACTGAGGTCGTACTCTGTGAGGTCAATTGACTACTTTACTAAACAACCTCTGAGGTCTGGTCAATGTAAGATTTTTCTTAAGGACTAATTCGTTAGTACTATCACTTGATGAGCTTGAAAGTAGGGTCTCAACTTTTTGGCCGCTACTACCAACATTGGTGCTAACTTCTTAGGTGGCGAGTAACTCATCTCTATATCTAATAACACCTTAATGGTATAGTAGATGGGCCGGTGGATCTTCTCAGCATTCTTCTTGACTAAAAATGAGCTTACCAATTGGTTGCTCACTATAAAATGAAGGTATAGTATATCCTCTGCTCCTGGTTTCAACAAGTGCGGCGGCGATGCAAGATATTGCTTTAACTTCTAAAAACTATGTTCGTATTCCTCTGTCCATTCAATTTTCTTTCCCTTTTTCATATTCTAGAAAAGGGGAAAACACATTTTTGTTGCTTTAGACAAAAACCTAATTAATGCTGCTACCCATTTTGTCAAGCTTTGGAGTTCTTTGAGAGTGGATGGGGATTTTAAATCTAGTATACCGTTAATTTTCTATGGATTGGCTTCAATACCCCGTTCGTTGACCATATATCCCAAGAACTGTTAGAGATATGCCCTAGAACCAATTGTGTTTGAGAGTCATGGCATCTTACTAGAGGTTGCACATGATCATTAGGAACTTGGGCTACAAAAAGTTATACCGAAGTGATGCGAAAGTGTTCATATTCACTTATGTCCAGCTCACGGTGGATCCAGGCAGTCACACATATATTGGTTACTTAATGATGATGGTTATTGCTATATACAATATTCATTAAGTTAGTTAAGGTTATTATTACAATACTAGATCGAATGACAATTTAATTCTTTATTGTAAAGAATTAATTTCCTAGCTAAGACGTGCTAGCACACGTATGCATAGGAAATATTTCAGTAATAATTCCGATTACGTAAATATGATTTACAAATATATGAAAACTAAAAAAAAAAGATATTTTATCATAAGAATATTAATTAATAAATTATTTATTTATTAATGATTAAATAATTGTTATTTGATCAAATGGATCCTTGTTTGACAAATGGCACTATGTGATGTTGCCAAATGTCTTTTTACAATTAATGTTTGAAAGTTAAATATTGTGAAATGATAATTACATTTAATTTATATATGATATAATATTAAAAAGATAATCATTATATTTTATTTTATATTATATAAAATAAAACATATTTATCTCTCTCTCTCAATAAATATATATATGCATATAATATATATATATATATATGTTAATGTGATTAATATTATAATATGGTAGATATTTATGTTGCATTAATTGAATTAATGAAAATTGGATTAGATTTGCAATCCATCCATAGGAATGTGCCATATGGAATCCACTATGCTTTGTTTTGAGCAAAGTGCTTAGATGAAAATAAAGGGCATATTGGTTTTTGAATACATAACACACTATTGGGGATTTGTGAAACCTTAAATAGTGTCTTCTTTTCTCCCTTTCCCGTAAACGCCATTGTTGAAAGGTAGAGGTTTTTGTTTTGAATAAAACCATTATGAAGAAAGAGAAGGATAGAGAGAGAAATGAAGAAGAGGAAAGGGATGAAGAGTTTATAGGTTTCCTCCTCTTCCACAAACACAAGAACTAGAAGTTTTCTAAAAGTAGAAAACTTGTTCTTAAGTTTCCATACATGAATCTAGGTAATCGAAGTCCGTTAAAATCAACCCGATGTGTGTAACACACCCTTGAGCTAAGAGTAGCTTGTTTCAAAGATCAACATTTAAGGTATGTGTACTTTATATGTGTTAATCTTTTTGTTTAAATTGTTTAAAGTTTTAAAATATACATACATCCATGTCTACGGTCTTTGGGGAAGTCATTCCGCACATTCCGTATGACGGACCGTGGCTCCCTTTTCACTCGCTTTCGGCAAGAGCGCACACGGGAATCGATCCCGCACATTGCGCTCTAGTCAAATCCTTTAAGAATTTCCTAACCTGAACTCTAAATGTGCATTTCTCGTGATTCAGTTTCATGTTATATCTTCTTAGATAGAAGAAAGTCTCTTCCAAATATTCTTGATGGTCTCAAGCTTTTAGAGATTTAGTGATCATGTCATCCACATAAACCTTCATGGTTTTCCAATTAATGGCTTGAAAACCTAATTGACTAGCCTTTGGAAATTCGGTCCAGCATTCTTTAGTTCAAAAGGCATTATTACTTCATAACAATATAACCCCTAGTCAGTGATAAATGTGGTCTTCTCCTAATCTGACTCATGCTTTATGATATGATCATATCATGAGAATTTGTCCATAAAACTTAGCAGGCTTTGTTCAAGTCAGTAAAATCCACACACATCCTCCATTTTTCGTTGACTTTCTTAACCATCACCATATTTGACACCCATTTCGAGTAGTGCACCTCTTTGATAAACTTAGCTTTCATTAGTTTATCCACCACGGTATGCACTACTACTCTTCTCTTAGTGTTGAATGGCCTTCATTTCTGCTTCACCGGTCGGTATTAAGGGTTGATTGCAAGCCAATGACAGATCACCCAGGGTTCAATCCCTGGCATGTCTTCGTGCGTCCATGAAAACACATCCATTTGTTGCCTTAAAATGTCTTTGAGTCTTGCTTTCAGCCCCTCAGAGAAATGAGTGCTAATCTTAACCGTTTTCTAAGGAGTCCTTTAATCTAGGGTGACATACTCGAGCTCATCTGCTAGCTTCAACGCTGATGATTTATCATCCTACTCGATCTCCTGATTTAACATCTTCATAATCGATTCATCCTATGAGTTCTCGTTTCTTGCTTTTAGAACCTCTTTCCATGGATGTTTCAATAATCAATATGAGATTTTGAAAGAGGCTGCAAAGCACGACCGAGCCTTCTTCTGACTCCTTTTGATGATTCTAATCCTTTTTCTTGCTTGAAATTTCAACTTCAGGTAATGTATGCTCTATATTACCTTTGTGGTTCTGAAGAAGGGCCTCCCAAAGCATTTTGAGATCAGCCACTTAGAACTCCACCATTATGGTCTTCTAATGCGACCTTTCTCTCATGGTGATAAGTAGTTGCACTATCCCTAGTGGGTGAACACACAATTCTCCAAAACCATAAAGAGCAGCTTTCTCAAGCCTCTGTCAGATCTTTAATTCCTAAGAAGTCTAAAGTTTCCTTGAATATGATATCGGCCGAGCTCCCTATATCCACCAAAATTTGGCTAACCTAAGCTGTTCTCATTGCCAAAGTTATTACCAAAGCATCATCATAGGGATAATAAACTCCTACTTCATTCTCATCCGTGAACATAATTTAATTCTTTTTCGATCTATTTGAATTTCCCACCAATGTCGCCCTACCTAAAATCACCATGGTCCGTTCCTCATGTCTCACCTCGTACTCGACTTTATGATTCGAGGTTTGGAATCCCTCTTTATTACTTGCCACAAAATTCGGCAAGTAATTATTTCAGATCAGGATTTCAACTTGATTTCTTAGATCGAAACACTCATTTGTCAGGTGCCCAGCACTTTAATGGAACTCACAAAACTTCTCCTTGGCGTCTCCACTTGGCTTGGTTCTTATAGGATAGAGTTTTATCAATATAGTTCCCTATCTTTTGATTTCCTGACAAACTTGGAGAGTGGGGCCTTTAGAGGGGTGAAAACTTGATCTCCTTAGACATGAGCTACTCTCTTCATCTCATCTCTTCTCGATGAACGATATCCTTTTAGGGAAATTTGTCTCTTCCACCTGATGTTCTATTCTGATCCTGAACTTGTCTGTCCTTTCTGTCGAAGTCTCAAAAATTTCTCTTGTCATCGTGTCTCCTTCTCGGATCAATTATAAGATTTTGCATGGTTCGAAAGCTTTTTCCTCCCTCAGCTTGAGAGAGTTTTGATCTTCAATCTTAATTTTATTCAACATCTTCCTTCGAGCTATTTCATAAGTAGTAAAATATGGCTTTCGCACAGTATACTACCCTTGATCTACCCGCAAGCCTTTCCTGAGACCTTTCAAAGCCAGGGAGTGATGATAAGCTTCCAACTCCATCACCTCATCATGGCATCTCTTGACAAAGTTCCTAAGGCTTTCACCTTCCCCTTGCTTTATGAGTAATAATAAACTCAAAGTTTTGAGGCTAACAACTGCCCCTCTGAACTCACTCACAAATACTTCATATAGTTGTTCAAAATTACTGATGCTACCAGGGGTCAGGCCAGTGAACCACTTTCTTACTTACCCCTTTAAGATTAATAGGATTAAGCAGTACATCTGATACTCATTCAACACTTGGATCAACATCATTTCTCTTAAAAGATCTATATGTAGAGATAAGTCAGTTTTCACAATGAAATGATTGATTTGTGGCATCTTGAACTTCTTAGGAAGAACAAGATTCAAGATCTTTTGAGAAAAAATGGATTTGGAATTATAATTCCATCCTCGGTGAGGCTCATGATCCTTTCTTCATCCTTTTCTCTTTTGGTCCTCCAACTCTTTAACCAACTTTCCAACATAGGCCTCAAGATTGCCAACTCTGTCATTATTTTGCTTGGACTTCCTTCTTTGAGGGGACTTCGATGAAAGCTCTTTCTCTGCTGTTTCTGATTGAGAAACGTCCTCATGCTTCCGGACCAGAATTGTTATCTAATCCCTAATTTTGAATAATCGTCGAGTCATCCGACAAATATTCGAATGTTGGTCTGGGTTCATTAACAAGCTTAAAGGTAGTCCCTCTATCTCGTAGTTCATCTAGTGGATAATTTGCAATTTTTCCTTTCCCTTTCTCAGCTGCGGTGTATCTTCTCCTAGCCATGTTTCGTCAAAACTTAGTTTTGCGGTTTAATGTGGGTAGAGCATTTGGAATACTGCTATCGACGGCTTCCGTCAACATATGTGTCTCCATCCCTTAAGGACTTGCTTGAAGCATCTTCTTCATCCTAGCCAATTCTTCAACTAAAGCTTGAATCTACTAGTTTTTCTAAGCATGTTGCTTTTCCTTGTCGGCCAGCCTTTTGGTCAACCAGGTAGTTTCTGTGATCTCTCGGTTGGAGGGAATTTGGTGTGATGATAAAGCCTCCAAATTATGGTTTATGAGCTCCAATGGTGATTGTTGATTACCAGCATCTTAGTTAATCGCTGTAGCCTCCTCAAGGGTATTATCGTGCAGATTTTCCCTTGCCGCCGCTTGGTTCCTGGTTACTTATGTTCTCAAAGTGGCCATATTCTTTTTCTTTATTGGTGATTTCTAACATTTTGTTCAGATATTCTCACAGGCGGCACCAGATATTAATGCAGTAAAAATCCTTCATTGGATCTTATGCACCAGCAACAATATTCGTTTTCTTGTTTGGTAGTATGTTCGACTTGCGATCACAACAAAAACTTAGAGGGTAAAAAGCCGATGGTCCGATGAAAACCCTGCGATGTTTAAATCAGTGTTTTTCTTTATAATGTGATAGAAAAATCTGGGATAATATTGTTGGAGATATGTCCTAGAACCAATCGTGTCATACGATTTAGGGATATCATCCTTATTTATATATAACTTTGTAATTTATTATAAATTAGTTTATGATTAATAAAATGACATCTATATCATTTTGCATATGTAGTTACGTATATATATATAGATATTATATATAAAATACAGAATAAGATCTCATGATGTATTATGACGTCATGACTCTATCTGCAAAGAGTTGTATATAGGAGTATAGAGTATGATCTAAATACATCCGAATTAGTTTCTAGTTGAGGTATGTCATATGGGAGTATGATATTGTATGACTAGCATGTTTGATGCTGCCAAGGATTAATATTTAATGCTAATAGTTGGGTGACGAGTCTCATATCACAAAAACATAAACATGAGTAATATGTTGGAGTGCGTGTTACTGAACGCGACCAAATGTGACGAATTACATGGGTGATTATCCGCAGTCAATGATATGTTACACAGCCGTATTAGTGTACCACTGGTCCTTTGACTTGAAGTGTCATGGCTATCCTCTGCATTAAGACACATAGTTCACTTGTATATATTACACTGGGCTAGTTACGGCTGGTGAAAGAAGCTTGCTGGCAATGTGTTTAGGTGTAAAAGGACAGGTGATGACCAAGACGAAATTTGATGGCTCAGATATTAGAGATTGAGATCTTAGGCAGGGATGTCATACATGGGAAATGAAATCTCTAACCAGAGTAAGTGTTTCCGGAAAGGTGTTTTCGGATAAATGATTCCTGTATATGATTCGAGACCTTATTCTTATGATTGAGTTAGGGGTTTGACAATTCCATGACCCGCACTCGATCGGGAGTCGACAGTAGAAAGACATTACTACATGTATGTATGGCTATATGGATTCATTAATGTCTAGGGGTTGTGGCATCTTGCTAGAGGTTGCACATGATCATTGGGAACTTTGGTTACAAAGAGTTGTACTGAAGAGATACGAAGGAGTTCATGTTTATCCATGTCCAGCTCACAGTGAACCTAAAGGGTCACACATATAGTCGGTTACTTGATGATGATGGCTATTGTTACTATGCAATAATTGTTAACTAGTTAATGATATTTTATAGATATTGATCGGGTAGCAATTTAATTCTTTATTGTAAAGAATATATTTTTCGGCTTTGACGTGCTAGCACACGTATGCATGAAAAATATTTCGATTTAATTTTGGGATACCGTAAATATAATTTGCGGATGCAATAATATTGATATATTATTATTATATTTTAATATGATTAAAGTAATCATAAAATATAATTATTAGTTGTATTAATATAGTTATAAATATCTAAAATATATTATTGATATATATATATATATATGTATATATGTAAGATATTTATTAATATATGTGTATATATAAGTATACATATATGTATCTCTCTATCTCTCTCTCTCTCATTTTGATATATATATATATATATATATGTTAATTTGATTAATATATATATATATTATATTTATAATGTATTAATAATGTATTAATGTATTAATAATGTATTAATGCATTAATGTATGTATATGTGTGTATTAAAGGAATGTATGCATATGATTATAGACATGTATTCTGCCAACCTAAATTAGTAATAACTCACTATTGCATTAATTGAATTTTGATATTTTGCAAATGTAAGTCAGCTAATTCATGAATGAGGGAGTCGGTGGAAAGAAAACTTAAAGGTTAAGCTTGTAAACACATATATATAAATATACACACAGAATACAGGTAAGAAAAAAAATAGTTTTTCCTTTTCTGTTTTTATTTTTTGTTTTCTCTTCTGTGTGGTTTTTTGAGAAACCATAAGCCTCTTCCTCTTCTTCAACTAAGAGAAGCTTGGTGAAGCAAAGATTGGCATAGTATTTTGGTTGTGACCAAGGCAGGAACCAGAAGAGAGAGGAAGAGAAAGGCTAGAGAGAGAGAGAGAGCTTGATAAGCTTTGTGAAGCTTAAACCAAAGCTCAAAGATCCCAATCAAGCCGGAACCAGCATCCTCAACACCGACGTGTGTGGACACCTAAGGAAGCAAGGTTGTTGCTATTTCGAATTGTTAGGCCAAAAGTTAGATTTTCTTTGTTTTGTTTTTGAAATAGAGCATGGTTTTGTAGACTGTAACACGTATGTATGCATGTATAGATCGTAAGGGAGTTTATTCCGCAGGTTTATCATGATAACCATGGCTTTCCTGCGGCGGTTGGGCGCCCGAAATTTCATTTCGTGCTTCGCGCTTCCACTGCACACGAAAACAAAGCTTACTTGCAGTCATTGTTCCGTTCAAATATAAACTTATAATACCAGAGTTTCATTATTTATACCTGATCGTCATCATTATCCTTTTATAGATGTTCGTGTTTCTTAAGTTTGGTAGAATTTTATAGAATTTGAAAACAGAGATCTTGTTGTGCAAGAATCACGGAGATTCCATTAGGTAAGCATTGGCTTCTGAATTTTGTGGGATTACACGCCTTTTTTGTATAATATGTTTGTTGGTTTTAGGATTCTTATTTTGTAAGGAATTTTACTTATTGAGAATTCTTGTTGTAAAATAATTCATAAAGAGTTAAGGAAACGAATCCTTAGTAGAGACATAACTGTAACGAGGTTTCAGAAACCACTACGTGAGGCTTCATCTTTTTATACCTGAAATAAGCTCAAGTAATACATATTTGAGACCTTTGTTAGTTACACCCGAGACCTTTAAGAAAGGGTCTCTTGATGAGATTCTGACTTGAAGTCTTCTAAATGACTTTAAGAGGTCTCAGTTTTCACTGAACCTGAGGTCCTTGTCATCCTCTAAACAGTTCTCCTCTGGTTAGATCAGGTCTCAGACTATTATTCGCTTTTTTATGAAATTTTGTTCCAGTTCATGATTTATTGGGCTTTTTACAGATGTTCTGGCCGTATAGCCAACAATATATATATATATATATATATATATAAAGAGGCCATTATGCAATGCATATGCAGTTGCAGAAGACAAGGAAGAAGGAATTATGGCCAATAATTCTTTGCTTTGAAATTGTCTGTCTATTTGTCAATTCCAGCATCACTTTTGATTTCGGAGTTAGCAACACTACACTACTCTTTTCTCTCAACCCAACTCAAGATGCATACATATACATAATTAATGTGCATGCCCAGATGATCCTTAGCTGGGCTGAGAAATTAAGTTGTTTAATTTTGATATAATTTCGAATACAGTCGGTCCGATCCATAAGAAAAACAACAAAAGAAAGTAATTAATTACAGCTAAACAATATTGTTGTATAAATTAATAGCCGGCAATTGGGGAGCATCAATTAAGGGATTTATATCATTATCATTATCATAAATAATAATAATAATAATAAATATATGTATTGTATGAGAATATGTGGTTACATTAGTATATATATACGACATTAACGTAACCATTTGATTTATATGCCAACAGAGGCCGGTCATTATTCTTCCCAATCTATTACTGTTGATTTGTCATTACATACGTGAGCTAAAATCCAAATTACATTAGTTTAAAATTTGGTATTAAAAATGACAAAAGCAACCCCCAAACACATAGCTAGACAGCTTGTTTCAACTAATTAATTAATGCATAATAATAGAGATCTCCAATCTCAATAGCAGCTGCTTTAACTTCATTTATGTTGACAATATTGACATTAGCTAGCTAAGCTAGCTGCTCGTCACATTATATATATATATATATATAATATAATATAATATTGATGACTTGAATTTCTTACATGTAAGTTATTTTCCTTTTCATAAACTCATTGCATACATTTCATGTATATACTTTGCTTTATAATAATATATGTACAGATATATTCACTAATTAAGCATACGTAGAAAGAGGTGTGTGTGCCACTGTTTAGAGTCCTATTATAGAGGGCTATCTTCTTTGTAATTACCTAGATGGGCAAGTATTATTTATATTATATTATAACTATATTCACTGTACCCACTGGATTGGCTTCTCAGCTCTGCTCTGTTGTTATGCTGAATTGGGAATTTCCTAATCATGTGGATCATCACCATTTATAATAACTTAAAACCTCTATCTTTTTCATCAAACTTTAGTTTCCATGCTCTTTCGATTTGATTAGATGTTCTTAATTAACTAATTCATTTAGAATTAAAGGGGATTGTTTTGGCAGGCAGTTTGGCTGTTACTATTCACCAAACCCAATTAAACATTGATTGCTTGCATTAAGGGGAATTCGAGCCTTTAAATGAAATGAATATTAATTTGTATTTGTGTGGAGATCATCAAAGATTTGAATTCAATGTTTCATGCAATACAAATCTGCGCAAATTTTGATCTGATAGCTAAAGCAGATCAAGCCAGATGCCAAATTTTTCAAATGAATCAATACATTCACTAGGTAATATGGTTACACTCGTAGTATATATACATATATTTATGACCTTCTTGTAAAATATTTTTAAATATACAAAAATTGAATTACATAAGTGAAAGAGAGTGAAGCCAATTAAAAGAATAACCTAATAACCTTTTTGAGTTGGAGTTGGGAGTTGGTAGTGTGTATAATGTGTATAGCAAGACAAAGGAAAGAATAGTTCTAGATGAAGAGTTAGTTTAGGGATATTGCTCAAGTGGATAATTTTTAGGCGTTGGATTTGGATTTCAAGTGGCGTATGATTCTCAGTCGAGTACACGTGCTTGCTAGATACCCTCCTTCCTTCTTTCTTTTATTTTCTTTAATTCTTTTATCTTTGCTTTGCTTGCTTCCATGCTTGGATTTCTCCTCCTAAAACTAAAAATAGAGAGAAAGAAACGCTTGCTAGCTCACTTTATCTCTTCTTTTAACATAATTTAATTGGCTACACTTCTTCAAAGTTAATTATAACCTCTTCTTCATGTTTGATTTTTTCTTCTACTTTCAACTACCTCAAAAGCTAGCTAGCTTCCAGCTACTACCACTAGTTCAGCAAACACAGATCGATCTTCTGATCAATAACCAATGAATTGATCTGCAAATTCACCTTCTTCTTTGATTTTCTGATCTGGTTTCCTCCGTTTCTTCATCATTTCTGCCTTACTAATATTATTAGTCTAATGAGATCAAGCTTTAGCTTCTCTGATCTCTGATTTCCTTCTTTTCTTTCCAACTGTGATTCATTATCATCAATGGAAGAAGATCGAGAATTCAAACATGTATGCAGATTCTGCAGCAAGAGCTTCCCCTGTGGCAGATCATTAGGTGGTCATATGAGGTCTCATATGATCTTCATCAACAACAAATCAGCAGATGTTCAGAAGCTTGCAAAGAAGAAGATATCTTCTGCAGTTAACAATTTTATTAGCACCAAAGCCAATACTGACATCAATGGTTATGTTCTAAGAGATAACCCAAAGAAGTCTAAAAAACTTGCAGATTCAAGTGAAGATACATCACTACTCTATGAAAAGTTCTCCAAAGAGAGAGGCAAAGGTATTGTTTCTTGGAAACCATTGTTTGGTAGCAGCATGAAGAGTAATTCTGAGAAAGGAATAGCATCTAATAATACTAGCTTGGAGGATCAAGATTCTTGGACAAGTGCTAACCAAAATAAGCAGCTGGTCACGCTCACAGATAGCCAATCTGATGATGAAACTTCTAATCCTAATCGAAGAAGGAGATCAAAAAGAAGAACAAGGTACATGGCCACTACAAATTCTTCTTTTTCAGTCGCTAATATTAATGGCTCCTCTTCTATTTCTGAGTTCGAGATTGAGCAAGAGCAAGAAGAGGTAGCTATGTCTTTGATGATGCTTTCAAGGGATGTAGGTCCTAGAGGTGGCTTCAATTCTCTTGCCGAATCTTCTGATAATAACTCTGTGTTCTTGGAAGCTGAGATTGAGGTTAAGAATTTTGTTTGTAAGAAGCTCAAGGAGAAGAAGTTGGAATCTGGTTTAGTTGATTCTGTGAATTGTCAGTTTGAAGATAGAAAGACAGATTTCTCTGCTTCTGGGATTTCAAGAAAGGGATCTAAAGTGAATAAAATTCGAGTTTATGTTGATTTGTTTGACAAGAATGATACGGTTAACAAGACCCAGTTACAATATAAAATCAGAGCTCAGAATTCTGAAGTTGAATTGGGGAAGAAATCTGAATTAGATCAAACAAAATTGGGTTCTAGTAAGAACATTTCAAGCAAGAAAAAGATTCGCGATTCAATTGATCCTGAATTGGTATCAGATTCCTTGAAAAAGTCAACAAATGATGCTTCTGATGCTGAATTCTACAAGGATACTCAAAAGAGAAGCATATTTGAGTGTACTACTTGCAACAAGATCTTCCACTCTTACCAAGCTCTTGGTGGTCACAGAGCAAGCCATAAAAAGATCAAAGGCTGTTTTGCTTCAAATATTGATCATAACAATGAAAATAGCATTGAAACTGAACTCTCCCCTGACCCAACAGCAGATTTAGACAGTAAGCTACTCAAATCCATTCATAATGAGAATTCTGTTGATCACTTAGTTGCTGAATGTGATCCTAAAGATGAGACAAATTATGTGGTAAAGAAAAGCCATGAATGTCCAATTTGCCTTAAAGTTTTCCCATCAGGCCAAGCTTTAGGTGGTCACAAGAGATCTCATTTACTTGGAGGCACTGAAGCTAGGAACATTAATCCAACACCAACCATTGTAATTGAGAATCCGATACCGGAAATTCGCAACTTTCTTGACCTTAATCTGCCTGCTATTGATGAAGAAGACAACAATGGTCATTTGGGGTTGAAGCCATGGTGGACAAGTAGCAACCACAAGAATGAAGCGCTTGTCGGTTTAATCTCCAACTGATCACTTTCTTGATCCCGGACATGGTTTCCAATAAAAGTTGAAAAGCGTACAGAAAAGTTTCTGCTGATTATTTCATTCATTCTTTTACACATTCAAGAATACTCCAACATATTTTCTGCTTAGCTAAAGCAAGCAAGTCTTCAATGTAATAGGCTTTCAAACAAATACCATCTTGTAAGTTTTATTTGTTCCCTTATTTTCCATTTAGTTTCGTTATAGAATAAATCTCCATTGCTGCAAAAATGCAAGCTTCTTAACCAGTGATTGAATTTCATGTTTGTCCGGAGTATTACATTTTTTCTACAGTAAGTAAACTGTTTTGGGGTAATAATTTTATCTTGGCATTTAAGAAATAAAATGAGTGAGGTGTTGAAAATTGAATTAGTGTATGAAGTCGCGAATTAGCAATATCAAAAAGAGGTGAATTGAGTTATTTAAAAATTTAAAGATTAAAACGTATCTAATATAATGAATTGAATAAAACAGTAGAGAGAAAAAGCAAACACTGAATTTATAGTGGTTCGGCAATGTTCGTTTACGTCCACTCTTTCGGCTTTGACTCACCACCAAGATTTTATTATCTCCTTATTTATACGGGTTAAGTAAAACCCAATATAACTTCTTCTGAGGTAAAACAACCTTACACTTATTTTTTTAGGGTGAAGAGAAACTCATTAAAATCTTCGTTTGATTTGAGTGAAGATGAACCCAATATAATTCAGAATGTTAATTTTGTTTTAATAACTCTCACAATATAGTACATGTATCAATAAGCTCGTACAACTGATTTTCTCTCACAAGAATAAGTAAATAACAAATTTACAGTAGAGAGAGAAAGAGAACTGTTCACGTTAAATTTTAAGATTAAATAATCATTGATGCTCAAGAATGTACTGTATCTTTTTTTTCTCCTTAAATTCCTTTATTTATATTTATTTTTTTATTGAAGAAGATTGTGTCTAACAGCTTAATTAGATGCATTTAATGTTCGTCATAAATGCTACAGAAATTACTGTTGAGCTTTAAATCTCTAAGAAGTATCAATCATTTTTGTTAGTGAATCGATCCATTTATGCGAAAATTTAATCTGAGTTGGTCTTTAATCTTGAGTATCGATCCGTTTTCCTTAACATTTTCAATCTCATTTACTTCGTAAATAATTTTCAACTTTATAGAATTTGTAACGTATCAATCTCTTTTATCTTGGTATCAATCTGGTCTGCTCCATAATTATTTTGTAACTCTTTGCAATTCTCATATATCAATCTCCTTAAACTCAAGTATTGATTTGGTCTGTTTCATAATTATTTTGCAACTCTTTGGAATTTTCATGTATCGATCTCCTGAATTCTGAGTGTTAATATTCTATAAACGTATCGATCTACTTTGATTGGGTATCAATCCGTTTGACTTGATAGTTTCATCTGGAGCTTCTGTTTTTGCATATATTGATCTCTTCACTACTTTGTATCGATCTGTTTTCTAAGAGTATTTATTCGTTTGCTGAAAATATCAATCTTGTTAACTTTAAAGACACTTTTCTTATAGATTTGTTAAAGTTAATTCATAAGTGCATTCATATACAATTTTTTTAATTCTCAACACATCTAAGTTCATTTTATCATCACAAATTATTTTGATATTACGATAAACTTAGTCATTAGTAAAAATAAACAATTACAAATTATGATATCATCACTTTTATATTTAATAATTACTAATATTATGTCATGGAAGAGAAAATAAATTAATTTTATAGTGTAAACAAGGATGGCATTGGCATTGGCATCATGGCATGTGAATGCAAGGTGGTTGTTTATTCACCTACCATATAACATGACAACTCGTCTTTCTTTCTCAAACCATTATAATTAGCACACAAATTTAAGCTTAGTATTAATTAATTAATATCGTAATTATGGCTTAGATGGAGATAAGACAATTGTTCATTCGGGTTTGAGTTAGTTCACCAAGCTAAAATTATTATAAGAATTATTGCATATTGATTAAAGTTGACATATATACCACCAAATAGTGAAGATGATAGATAGTGTGACAAAACTCAACCCAAACACTTCATGAAGAATACGATTAGGTTAGGTTTAATTAAGAAATGGGTTATTTATAAATGTTGGAATGCGAAATAGCTATTTTTAAACTTAAGATCAAACAACATTTAATTGAAGTTGTGTTCAAAAGTGTTTTTAAAACACACTCTAATTTCACGAATTGACAATTCAAGCTGCTCAAACTCTTTAGAGAAAATAATAATGTATTATATATTGTGCATTAATTCAATTTATTTAACTGCTTTTTGTTAGGCAATAAGATTAATAAGCTGCCACCAGTCTGGAAAATCCTCGAGTCTTGACACTTTCACATTCACTTGCTTTAATTAATAAAATAATTGGCCTGGCAGTTTGGCGCTGCTTTGCTTTGTCTGTTAGTACTAGTTTTTAACCGCCAACGGAGCTTAGCACCCTTACTCAATTGTCTTGCGATTTAGAATCAATAGGATCATGCCACGTGTAATTATAATATAATTTCAGCATAGAACTACTTTTAAACATACATTCACCAGTTACTATTACAAATATAAATATTATATTATTTAGTATTGTTATAAATTAATATAATAATATTATATTATTAATAATAATAATATGATTTTACCATTTGAATTTGTATAACAAAAATTACATTTCAGAATTATTGTTGTCAATATCTCGAAAAATTGTCTGATGTTGTGATATATATTAAAAAAAAAACCGTGGTCCAGATCCCAGAAGATCATGAAATGGGCCAGATTAGAGGTGCCCGACCCAAACCCATCACCAGCGCCTGCCCATTCCCATCCGTTAATTCATTCTCCCGCCACTACACCGCGCGCGCACTCGCTGCCACTAGCTACCCAGCACTATCAACCGCACCCACCATCCAGCACCACCCTTTTTACTTATAACTATTTTTTTTAACTATAAATTAAATATCCGGGCTTTAAAATCCATAATCCAAAGAGATTATTCGAATTGCAAAAGCGTTGACGCAATCCAAAATCAGTTCCTTCTTCTTCTTCGTCTGCGCCAGAATCTCCGAATCCACCTCCGATTTTCGAGGTCGAAGACGATGAGTTGGCTAGTGGGGAAAAACAACAACACGTTGATGGGTATGCGTATTATTATTATTATTTTTTCAATTTGTGTGTTCTGATGTCGGGGCTCGGTTTTTATTGGTCTAATTTGGGTTTTGTTTGGTCGTTAATAAAATTAATGGAAAAGTAAAGAAAACCGAGGATTGGAAAATTTCTTTTTGTTATGTCAATTATACCAAATGATCTATATTTGGCTCAATTGAATGGTAATTTCATTTTTTTCAGCTACAAATACTTGAAATTCTAATATTTTTAGTTAGCATGTCTGATTTTTCTAACCGGCTTTAAACTTAAAGATCTACTGTTTGTGTTAGTATTAAGTTTTGGGGTTTTTAGGGTTTCATCTGAGGGCAAAGGAAGTGAAATCAATAAAGATTCAACTATTGATTCTCAAAGGAAACCCGAATCAGAGAAGTGGTGTACGAAGCCGCAATTGACAGCACGAGGAAGAACAGTGAACAAAACGAGAACTTATGTACAATTGTATTTAGAATTAGGCCAATCTGATTTTCTTCTTCATACTTGTTAGAACTGCGGATTCAAGTATGGTCTGGGGGATGAAGGCGATGAAAAGATTCATAAGACGCTTCACAAGAACAACACACATGGGGCTCAATTCAAGGTTCATTTTGACATTCCTTTGATTTCAAACGTGTTTCGTTGTTTTCATTATTGTTATTTTTTAAATTTTTTATTGCTTGTTTGATCAAATTGTTAAATCTTTGCAGGTTGGCGCAACGAAAGAGTTGTTCATATGCCTTGTGTTGAAGGAGGGCGTATTATTTTGGTGTTAGATGAAGACCCTCTTGCTCATAGAAATAAGATTCAGTTTGGAAATTTATATTTAAGGTTCATTGTTTTGTAGAAAATAACTTATATAATCCATAATTATTATGTTAATAGGGAATCATTTAGTTTTGTAGGTTCTGGAAGTTATGAAAATGACGGAGAGTGTGCTTGGTGAAGGATGGACTTGAAAGAAATATGTGTTCTTAAAGTCAATTAAGATAAGATTTATGATTAGAACTTTATAAAATCTCTTATAAATCTTATGATTAATAAAATTATGATTAATAAAATGAGTATTATTTATTATGTTATATATATTAAGTTGACATATATGTTTGATTTACATGTATTGATAAAGCCTATGGAATGTACACATTGTTTGAAGAGTTCATATTTATGAGATAATGTATTGCTAATGTGGTTCCTAACTATTCTTAGTCATGGGAATATAAAGTAGGCTTTTATAGTATCATAAACTAATATGCATTATCCTTGCTAAAGAGTAATTGATCTCATAGACTACTTGTGTGATGACATTAAAGGAAGTGTATAGATGCTCATTAATTGAGTATGAGTTCACTGAACAGACTTGTATGAATTGTTCTAATGTTAATTGTACTTAATTGTTAATTGAACATTCGTTGTATTAGTGGTTTAAGTGATCCTTAAACTTTAGAATATCATAATTATTTTGTGGATGAATTATCATACTTTTATACTATTCAAGACAGGTTTAAATTAAAAATTGCGATAGGTTGTAATTGGGTGTGGTAAAACATTCATGGATATATGTAAATGTTCAATACAGGATTCGTCAGTCTTGATGTTTTAAGGTAGAATACTCTGTGTGAATGATGCAGATTTGATTTATTAAATCCTCAGCCAGGATAGAATATTGTATGTGATTGAGAAGTGTGATCTCAATAATTGTACACAATAGAGTTATTATTTGATATTTGTTATATATAGTATCGGATAAGAAAGAGTTTGACATATAAGCTTGCCCTTAATCCAATCGGAGCATTGTATAATGGAATAATTGAATTACACGATAATTGATGACGAAAATGTTAATTATTGAAGCTTTAAACTTTATTATAATTTAGGGATCATGTTGCATAGCTAGGTGTCACCATTAGTCTGTGGACATATTTGATTAATTTTGTTGAAGATTGATTGAATAAAAAAAATCAAAGAGTTTGATTTGGATTATTAATCTACTACCGGCTTTACGGTGAACCTAAAGTGTCTTTTTACAATTTGACTTAAATTTTTTCGATCTTTATAAAGTATCATTCAAGTATATATATATATATATCATATATATATATATATATATATATAAGTTAAGGTCATTATGGTAATTGACTAAATTTATATATACGGTATAAGTGAATACATGTTATCGTTTTATTGAAGCAAATGAAATGATGACAAATGGCTTAATCTTAGCATTACACTTATGTTTATAAATGTAATGTGATTATGCACGAGATGTGTATAAATTTTTATCACACATTTGACAAGCTTAATTTTCATATATTTTTGTTTAATTAAAATATTAATTAAATTAGAAAATATAAAAAAGGAAAATTAAGCAAAAATAAAAAATACGTAGAATGGAATAAAGAATTTCTCTTTGCCATAACTTTCCATAATCTTCCTTATCCTTCCTTAATCAATTCTTGATCAAATTTTGATTATTTGATCAATTAAAAGATAGATTTAGATCCCTTATTAAGGTTGGTGTGTGATCAATTTCAAGTCTAAGGCAAAAATTCCAAGTGTTGAAATTGTATGATTTTGATAGAAAACCTAAAGGAATCAGTGTTTGATTAAAGTCCTAAGTAAAAGCTAAAAATGGAAAATTGAGTCAAAGACATCACTTTTTAGGATATAATCTAATTTGATTCTCTAAAGGTTTAAAAGTGGAAGGAAAGCTTGAAAATAAGATATGTTTTCTTACAAAGTTTTAATTTTATTCATTTTAACTCAATACCTAGATCTTGGCTTGCATAACTTAATTTTATGTGTTATGATACATAGTTTGCATGAAATTTTACAGTGGTATCTGAGCTTATAGGCTATGTATTGTGTTAGTTAAGCCGAGTTTGTATGAAATGATTGGGAGTGTTTGCTGTCTTGTTTTATGGTCATTTCATTAAGATATCAAAGTGTTTGAATTTTGAAAAATTTTGGGTACTTAATGATGTCCGATGTTGTCGAAAAAATAATTGGCTAACAATGGCAATTTTCGACTAGTTTCAGAAATTTTACTCCAAAAGTGTTTTCCAATAGTTGGAGAACTGTATAGTGATTGTTTTAAACCAATTAGGGCATGTTTTGAACTTGTATTAGGTGTTCAAGAGTTGAATGCTGAGAATAAGTGGTTATTTTGACAAAAATGTGTATGCAGAAAAAATTTTCAACAATTTCAATTGTCGAATTTCATTCAAGGAATGATCTCATACACCTCCTACATCACCTAAGTGATCCATTTAGGTCAAAATTAGCATCATATGTTATTTCGAAAAATTATTCAAAAGTTGAATAATTTATGAAAAAATCTTGTGGTAAGAGTTTCCACGAAGGTTGCTGCAAATATTTTCGAAAAATGCTAAATTGGCCGAAAGCTCAATTTTGTGTGCATTATAATGTTTGTTCATTTTGTGAGTGTTTCTTATAAAATAGTCACATATAATAAGAGTTATTACATGAAGGCATATATATATATATATATATATCTTGAAACTTGAAAGTCAAGTTATGAATAAGCAAAATGGATAAAATTTATACATGATATGTATGAGAATTTTAAGTTGTTGCACATATATGTCACCTATATTAAATGCTCTTGATTATTGAAATTGATCACACAAGGATAAATGTGCTATGCATGTTGATATAAGTGTCATGATATGTAAAATAAGATGAGACCACTTTTATAAAAATCTCTCTTGTAAATAATATTAAGTGGTAATGTTAAATGTTGAGATTATTTAACATAGTCTTTCCAACATTTATGTGTTAATTGAATTCGGCAACGAGATGTGGCTTGTTGTGTCACACGAGGCCTATCTCTTTGTCGTCATGAATTAATGCATTTACTTGAGATGTTTAACCTGAGTGTGTAGTCATGTAACTTTGTTGTGTCACACAAGGTCATAAAATTCTAGAGGCTAAATAATATTGAAAATTCTAATAAAACCCTTATTGTTTTATGCTCTAAAAAATAGTTTTATTGCTACTGACTGAGAATAAAATGATTGAATAAAAATGTTTTGGAAATTGATTTGAATTTGTTAAGTTGTCTTATGAATCAGGTGTTCATGAATATTTTATAAGAATTAAAATTTATATGTTTGGAGTAAGGGTAAAATTTATAAAAAATGTGTTTGAATATTTATGAACAATTTTTGTGGATGAGTGATCTTGGTAAATTTATTTTGTATTGTTATATGGTAAAAAATGATGAATGATATGCAAAATTTATAATTTCAGATTTTTTTGGTGAAAATGTTAAGTGTAAGTGCGTCTATGCACCAATAAGGGTGTATTTCCCTCTTAGTACGTACATATAGTTAAATTGGTACTTAGGCATAAAACGTTATAGATACATATATAGACCTAAGTACATGATTTTATTTTTTTTAGTATTTTCAAGATGATTATAAACAATATAAGGACTAAATTGAAACAATTTTAAAGTACAAGAGGTTATTATGCAAATTTCTTATAAATAAAAAAAAAGTATAAATAGTGAAAGATGTGGAGCCACACTTAAATATTTATGTTATGGCCCAAAGATGTTACTAAATTAAACCTAAAATATTACTAAGTACTAAATTGAACCTAAAATATTACTAAGTAGAGACTAAAATTTATTAAGTAAATATAAAACTCAATTTATGTAATTTGGCCCAAATTTTTAAAATAAAAGCCCAAACCCAATTTCTATATTTTAATCCCCTTTTATCTATATTCTTCTACCATTATCTAGCAAAACATTAATTTAGACAAAAGGAAACAAGGAGAAAACGTGGAGGCCCAACATTTGTTATGTTTAGTTATGAAAAATTCTAAAAAACTCTTGATTTTATCAAGCAAAATGTTAGTAAAAGAAAGAAAATAAAAGAACAAGCCACCTAATGCCACATCGCCAGCCCCATCACTACATTTAAACATTTCAATTCTTTAATTTGCATCTCATTTTTTTCATTTTAAACCAAAGAAAGGAGGTCAAATACGTAAAGCCAAGGGAAAGGAAAAACAAGCCCAAAATTTTGTATTTATCTCCATTATTCTAGAAACTACTACATTTCTCTACATTTTGCTTTAAGTAAATGAAAGTATAAAAGGAAGAAAATAAAAACACAAGGAAAAAAAGAGCAAAAATGTGACAAAGGGGGAGAAAACTATGTTTGCCGTGAGAGGAGATTAGTGAAAGGAAGAGAGGTCGAGCAAGCAAGAAGGAAAAGAGAAGGAAAAGAAGGAGAAATAGAGGTGGCCAAACCATCCAAGAGTGAGAGGGAAGAGAAAGAAAGAGGAAGAAGAAAAGGGAGAGGGAAGGGAAGGTTAGCCTTTTGGTGAGTATGTGTGATGTGTTTAAATTTATTTGAAGTTTATGGTTGTTTTTATTTATTTGATGTGAATTTATATTAAAACATGAAATTGTGATTGGTGTTTTGGATGAATGTGTTAAACCCTATTATTTGAACATAATGGTAAAATAGTTATTTGTATGACATTCACTTCACACATGCATGATAATAGTTAGTTGACATAGTATCGAGGCTTAGGTGAATTTAAATTTTTGTTCAAAGATATGAATATAATGAATTTAATGTTATGAGTTAAATTTAACATGTAATGGGTTTCTACATATTGCCTTACACTGAAGCATTCAGCAATCTTGCTTCATGAAAGATATCGATACCTTGCAAGTCAGAGACTTGGAAAGAAATTTCAAACCAACTAGATCGATACCTATGGAGAAAGGTATCGATACAAGACAAAATAGAGAGTTTAAAAATAATTACAAGATGGACTAGATCAATACCTTTATTGAAGGTATCGATCCGGGGTAAGTCAAAGAGTTTAAAATTAATTACAAGTTGAACCAGATCAATACTCGAAATCGATGGAATTTTTATAATAGAATTTATTAGGAAACAGATCGATACCTAGACCAAAGGTATCAATACCTAGCCCAATAGTATCGATATTCAGACTAAAAGTATCGATACATGACGTAGATTTGGGTAAAATTCGACGGGCAATTTGGTCTTTTTGCCTACATCTATAAATACCCACGAGAGAGATTAACTCCCCAGTGTCTTCTTCATTTGTACATTTTTCTCTACCTCTCTAAAAACACCTCTCTCATTCTCTCTTTCAGTTTTGGCTAAATCTTTCCAAATCCTTGACTTATTCTTGCAAATGTATGTTGCCAAGTGATAGCCCAACCTCTTATCTTCAAAGTGATATCAATTTTGGACCAGAAATAGCAAGGAATGAACTAGGGTTCAAAGAGAATTTGGGAGATTTGCGTTCAAACAACAATGTGAGGTTTTTAAGGACTTTTACAAGTTAAAAGTAGGCTTATTATCCCTTTAGAAGTTTAATTTTTAAATTTGTGATTATGTTGAAATCTAGGGATTATTGTTCATGTGAGATTTCAGTTGTTTTTTGCATAGGAAATGATATATTTATGTTAATTTGGGGTTAACTAGAGGTATATAATGATCATATACATGTTGGATATTATTTGGAATGAGTAAATCCATTTATGACAGAAATGTGAGTTAGGAATACTCATTGCCATGGGATTTTATTGCTGCAAATTGGATAAATGGCACTCGTAAATTAGCCTCGAGAAATGTGTCGTGTCAACTAAGGAATTCTAGACATGTATTCAACGAGTATTGCATTTAGTGCATTGTGTTTAATTATATAAAATCGTGGAATTCATTATATATACATGTGTGGTATCAGGTTTTGAGAACCTGAGAAAAAGGCCAAGTGGACTTGAGGATCAGTAGTGGTAGTGGTTACCCTCCCCTTGTTGTGAGTAAATTTATACATACATATTATGTAAATAAAATGCTTGTGATATTTATATGTATGCTTGTGTGTGAAACAAGTATTTTGAAATGTTGAAATGAAACTTGAAATGAATGTTTCACATATGCTTTACTTTGATATTGGAGTGTTTTGATTATTTGATCTGCTTTTATAAATGATTTGATTTGTATATATGCTAAAATGGTCGGAGAGTTTGAATTGTTTAAATAATTTAAAATCATTGTTGGAAATGATTTGTATAAACGTTGTTATGGCCAAAGAGACCGGATTTGATTTATATGATATATAATCATTGTTATGGAATCATTTATAAAATGCATGTATATTGAAAATGAGGTCGGTAAGGCTAGTTATTGTTTTATTGGCCAGTGGGTCAAGTTGTTGACTGTATATACAAGGAGGTAGCCTATGGACGGACTTGTTGAAAGGCTGCATAGGTGAGTAGAGCCATAATGGGGCTGATATGAGGGTGAATGTCCATGGCAAGCCCACTATGTGCCAAACACACGTGTGTGTGGTTATAGATACCTTATGGAAAGTCCTAGTGGCTTGACAGGGTTATCTTGAATTTGATGGATTACGAGGACGATCACTTATATCACCAAGTGACTACTCAAGGCCAACATCAATGAGGCAGTCTTGTTTTTATAAATGCATGCTTTATAAGAAAATAAATGATCTTACAAAACATAAGAATGTTTTTCTATTTAACAAATCTTTATTGCATATGGTTTATGTATGAAAAACTCACTAATGGTTACGATTTTGTCTCGACCAAGGTAGTGTATCAAGGACGTATAGCTAGCCTTGATTGATTGTTTTAAAACTGTTTGCAGACCAATGAAATGTATTATGATAATTGATTTTAAATAAACATGCATAAATGTATATATATATATATATATATATATACTTTGAGGTACATTTTGAAATGAATCTCAATATATGTATTTGGTAATGCATGTGCATGTATGTATATCGGTATGTATGTATTTACTCACTAAGTATAGTTGTATACTCACTCCTCACAATTACAGCTTTTAAGTTAGGCGCATTAGTCCTAGCTAGTCTCGTAGTAGTGATAGAGAGCTTGAGAAGTTCTTGGTAGGTTTTCTATCTTGACTCACATGTGAAATTCAGAGTGCATTGGATATGTAATTTATTTGGATATGTATTTTGTGGGAAATATGTAAGTATTGAAGCTAAATGTTTGATAAAACAATTTATTATTTTATTCAACCCATATGTGAATGATTTTCTAAATTAATATTTATATTAAATTATTATGTTGTGGATGAATTGGTCACAGAGATCAATTCTTTGAAAATACTCCCACGGATGGTAAGTATTTTTATAAATTATTTTTAGGGGTGTGAGATTTACAAGTTAGCCTTACAAGATCTCTTTGTACGTTATGGGCATAGAGAATGTATCAAGAGGGTCTGTGGTGATTGTCACAGGTGGACCCCAGGGTTAGGGCGTAATAAAATGTCATGAGAATGATGTATATGTGCATTAATTTGGGTGTTTTGGATGTTAGAGAATGGATAAAAATTTGTTAAGTGCAGATTGGAGCGTAGGTATATATGTTGATGAATTATTGAGCATGGAAAGTGAAAAATGGTAAGGTTAAAAAGGTTATAAAGTATTAAAGTGGTGATAGGCATGAAAAAGAGTAATAGAAGTGTAATTATAAAAACTGCCAGGAATGTTCTAATGCACAGTGTGGCGACAACACTTGCGAAACTAGGCAAAATGTGAGCGGTTGTCGTACACTGCCATACAGGTGTTTAGAGGATAGAAAAATGAAGGACTTAGGGATGTTAGTGATCGGAATTGTATTAAAAATATAGGACAAATTAAAATGGATCAATGTTAGAAATTTGAGCAGGGATCGAAAAAATGAAATTTGGGAGAGTTTCTGATATCGGATTAAGCGCCATAAAATTCTACATAAAATAGACATCTAAGAGTATAACATATTCGAAAGTCAACTCATTTCGTGAAGAAATGAGATTGTAGTAAATTTTTTAGAATGATCACCTTGCTGATTACGTATCCTATTTTAGTGAGTTAAATGTCGAAAACTTGGCATAATTTTGGTAAACAGCGTCGAAATCTAAATCTGCAAGATGCGGTGTAAAGTAGACTCATAATGGAGTGTGTCGCCAAAAATTTAGGGCAAAATACGTTGCCAATTTTGAGCGGCACGCATTTGTCGCAAGAGTAGAGTGTGCTAGTTCATAAAAGAATATTGTTGTTAATTAAGTGATAAGTTATGTATATTATATTTGTTTTATTTGATTAGGCATATTGTATATAGAATCTAATAAAAAAATAGTGTAATTGTAGATCAACGATCTAAGCATCCGACACCAACACCTTGAGTCAGGAATTTGAGATCGTAGAGGTGAGTAGATGGATACATTTTTCAAAGTTTTTTCTAAAATAAATGATTTAAAATATTAATTTATTTTCTGAAAATTATAGACTTAAAAAATAATTTAAATATTTAATTTTATTCAAATTTGTGGAATTTGGATGTATTGCAAATATGAAATTAATATGTTATGAGTAAGAGTATATTTTATAAGATGTTTTAATTATTCATGAAATGTTCTACAGATGAGTTGATATATAATAAATTGAATTGTTTTACCATGTGATTTTTATGATGAATTTTATATACTGATTTTATATTTGAGATTTTCGGTGCAAGTGCCCAATTTGGGTTCGTCTGTGCACATATTATTTTTCCGCCCTTACTTGAGAAAAGGGTAAAGGACAAGTTACATATTTCGCGGTTACATATTTTGTCCTTAACTAAGTATGAGGTAAAGGAGAGGTTACATATTTTGCTTTTACCCAAGAAAGGGGATAAAAGGGAAGTTACCTATTCCGCCCTTATCCGAGTATAAGGCAAAGGAGAGGTTACCATTCCTGCCTTTGTCGTCTGTTAAGAGGTAAATGAGAAGTTACAGCTGGATGAGTCGATGCCTGACATTGCATTTACTTATCTAGACCAATGCTAACGGAGGGCTAATAAAACTATTTTATCTACTGATACATAAAAACTAGTTAGTTGGTCTTAAGATATTAGCTAGATGTACAACGAAGAATATCTCAAGGGATAGTTTTCTGGTGAGCCCAAATATTTTTATTTGAACATCTACAAATATTGTTTATGAAATTAGTTTTTAGCATATTGTTATATCTAATGAAATGATTTTAAATAACAAATAAAATTCTGTATTTCCTGTGTTAAAATGTTGGTACTCTTACTCATATCTTATGTTATGAATTTCAGATTTATTACTATTTATCTATTTACTGAGTTATACTCACTATTTTATTTTCTTAAAATATTTTCATATTAGATAAATTATGAAAAGGTCATGAGTCCACTCCTCTCACCAAATTTGGAATAATAAAATTATAGGAGACTAGTAAGTACTTAGAGTCTCCGATGTTATATATGTATAGGAGGTTAAGTTGGGATCCATAAACTATATTTTATAATTGATTTGTGAATAACAAATATATA
Organism: Cedrela odorata; assembly: GCA_035584115.1. Taxonomy (NCBI): domain Eukaryota; kingdom Viridiplantae; phylum Streptophyta; class Magnoliopsida; order Sapindales; family Meliaceae; genus Cedrela; species Cedrela odorata. The sequence goes on along the minus strand of JAXCLQ010000011.1, from coordinate 17,404,060 downwards.
ATAGGTACAAATGTTATGGATTTAATATATGTTTATACATGTGTATATATTTATGTGGGCATTATATGTAAAATCTTAAATTTAAGATTTTAAATATTTGTATATATAAAGTATTGGAAGCCTTACACAATCGTGGGAGTAAAGATGAGATGTACATCTCAAAGTTGTGTGGCAGTTGTTACGTTCCATATAGGTGGATTGGGGCGTGACATTTATTGCCATATTAGAATCTAGTAATTGTTCGTTTTTATTAACTTTTAACAATTGGAAAGGTGTTAATGATTTGTACTATGTTTATGTCACATGCCATTGGATAGGCAACGATTGGCATTTAATTAAAAGAATTATAGGTTTTAAACTATTTGAATTTCCACACAATGCAATGTCCATATCCAAAGCAATCGTGTAACACCCCTATACCCAGAGATGTTACTGGCAGGTAACAGTTTCCACTGTCACCTTAAACCTCTCATAACATATCTGAATGTATATATAAAATATAAATCTACAATTATGTTATTAGACACAATGCATAATTCTCATACGGACGATAAGCCCAATCATCGAATAAATAAATTAATCTATGAATTGCAACAAATTATATTGTAAAGTACATTATACATTCAAATTACAACTCTAAGTCATATTGAATAATGTAGGACTCTCGATGCATGACAAACACATGAACCCTAATGACTGTAGTGTGTACTCATTGTCCTCTATTTGTGTCCCAACTGTACTGAGTCCTTTTCCTTTTCTTTCTAAATATTTGTCCATCTTTGTCCATCGAAAGGTGAGGGGAGTGAGTCCTAAAGACCCAATGAGTGAATTAAAATAAGTAATAAAACTAATAAATATGGAGTAAGAAAGTAAATTTTAAAATATAGCAATTCATATAAATTTAAAATCTTAAGCATTTAAGTAAATAAAATAAACTAATTTCATATATAAAAATTCTATGGATGTTGAATTACAAATTTCTAGGCTTGTCAAGAAACTATCCCTAGAGACATCACCGGTAGACATCTCGAGACCCGCTAACCAGTTTTTTTGTATCCGTATATAAAACAAATTTATTTAGCCCTCTCGTTAGCATTAGCATAGATAAAAGGTGTAGTATAAGACACCAACTTATTTAAAAAGGTAACGGCCCTTGTTTTCTAGTTTTACCAGCCTGACCACTATAATATGGTGGGATCTCCTTGTCTACCAAATCATAAATTGGACCATTGTGGGAATTTTACCCATGTCCGGTAATATTATCTTACTTCCTTACGCTTCCCCCGAATAAAAGAGGATCCTCTTTTTACTATTATCGATCAGTAATGAATTTTAAATCAAAATTTTAATATATTCATCCTTTATATGTCGAGATTATGTGGTTTGTTTACAGTATTTCATTTGAATTTCTATATTCAAACTTATACTTAATTAAATGAATACTATTTTAACCAAATTTTGTAATAAGGCAATGAGTTCTCTAATTTTCTAGGAATTTATTCCTCAACAAAAAAATCAAATATTTGACTATGTTATTCATTATTAAGTTTAGTTTTTGTAGCCTTTTACAAATTCTGATTTTAATTCTTAATGATTGAGTTATGATCAATTTACTACACACTGCGCAGCTACGCGATAGTGTGTAGTGCTGAAATAGGAACCTATATTCCAGAATTTTCTGCAACTTTAATCCTACATGAAAAATTCTGATTTTTAGATATATTATTTTTTTATATGTCTAGTTTACAAAGAATTTTACAGTGCTAAAAACTGATGTCAGGAACCCTATTTCATATTAAGTTTTCTGTCCGCTACTCGGCATTTTTGGCAAACCAAAATGCTGTATAGGGCAGCCACCTTTCTAAAATTTTTGGAATCACATCTTATCTCGAAAAATTCTAAATTTTTACTATATTACTCGTAATTGTGTTTAGTTTCTCTATAATTTTACGGTGCATTAATTTAATGTCTATAATTTATTTTATAAATCAAATACCAAGCTTAGGTTGAAATTCCAACAAACAGTCTAAATTTCAGCAACTAATCTTCACATAATTTACCCTTAATTTTCTTCCCTTTTTCCCTAATCCAAACCAGCTACAAAATGACACAATAGCACACTTCAAGCTTATAATTTTCTAGTAATAAAACACAACAATTTGCACACTATATTCACTACCCAAGGACAAAAACACACATCTCCATTTACACAACACTCCTTACAATAGATATCACATTAAGCATTACCACATTTTCCATTCACCATGCTTCATTTATACTCAAGTCCTCACATTTCTCATGCATGTTTCATAGTTAAAATAACGTCATTTACATGAAGAATACTCACAGCCCAAATATTACCAATCAACCATATACATAACTCCCATTTCATCTCATTTCCACCATTATTTTTTTTCACCTAAAGCATAGCCATATATCTGTAGTTCATTCACTGCCATGAAATTAATTAGTTCACTGCCATATATTTATATACATACACATACTATTCACAACCTATAAATTTTCAAAGTCCATCAACATATTTTCATACATCCGTTACACATACATCCTTACATGCCAATTTCTTATCAATTTAACATTAACTCACTGCCAACATTATAAATCATGTACTGGCCCTAGCCTTTTTATAATCAACACTTCAAATATTATGCCAATCCAACCCCACATCAACAGCTTTTTACAAACTAATAAGCCACACCATAATATTTCCATATAAAACCAAATCCATAACAAAATTGTCACCTTTTCATTCAAAATTTTCAGCATTTAAAACAAGGGTAAAATGCCATACCTTGCTGAAAAATTAATTCCTCCCTTTGTCTTTCCTATTCAGAAATTTCTTCTTCTTGCATTCAGTTTCTATCTTTGGAAGGGAAGCATAAGTCAAAAGAAAACTCCTCCTCCTTCTCCTTCCTAGCCGAATAACCTTTCTTTCTCTTTTATTTTTGTATACCATGTTCTTCGAACATAGGAATAGAATAGTCATTACGTGATATTCATCTTCACACATGCATTATTAAAGATTAGTTGACACAATATCAAGGCTTAGGTAAATGTAAATTGAGTTTAATGATATGAATATAATGAATAAAACGAATTTAATATTATGATTTGAAATTTTTCATAAGTTGGATTTCGGTATATTGCCCTACGCTGACACATTTGGCAATCTTGCTAGCTGGTTAGCAAGCAAGGTCAAGGGGCAGGACCCTTGCCAGGGATTGGGGGCAGAGCCCTGAAAAGTAAATGGAATTGGTGTTAGGGAATGAAAAGAAAATGGTTAAAAATCTATCATGAGCATGAAGAGATCGATACTTGGAATAGAAGTATTGATACATTGTTTGAATGTATCAATACACTAAGGATGCAAGTTGATACTCATTGAACGGATCGATACCTACGAAGAGAGGATCGATACTTTTCAAGTCAGAGACTTGGGAAGAAATTACAAATCGACCAGATCGATACTTATGGAAAAAGTATCAATATATTTGAAAACAAAATGTTCGAAAATAATTACAAGCTGATCAATACCTTTATCAAAGATATCGATCTGTGGCAAGTCAGAGTGTCACACCCCTTTTACATACATTTAATCTCAATTATCTTTAACATATATAATATACAATGCATCACTTTTATTACACAAACCCAATATAATTCAATTTACATAAGTTCTTATATATACAAATCTATACACATTACTAACTAACCTACAATTACATATATATATATATATATATATATTAAAACTTAACATATGCCTAGTGCCCTCGCTCGCGTACTTGGTCACCCTTATATGCTATTATCTTTTTATTTACAATAAAGAGCGAGATACAAATCTCAGTAAGCAAATCAAAACATATTTTCATATGTCGATGCATAACACAATATGACAGTTTAAATAACTAAAACATTTTCAAACTTTTCCAAACACATAGAATTTATTCACAATGTAAACATATTCAAAACGGCTTAGTCAGTTAGTATCACCTACACCCACGGTTACCTGGATTCAGAACGTAATTACGTATTCCACATGTAGCGGTCATTTTCATATTCATATAATAGAAATATGTACAACACATTAAACAAAATTCTTACTAGTTCGCAACTCTCGTTATAAACACGAGACCCGACTAGGTCAGAATAGCATAATTAATGACTAAGCCATAAAATACATTCTTTTTCAAATATTTTACACATCGACAATATTTCATATTTATTTCTAAATGCGATATCGGGACAAATATTTAAATTCACAAACATTTCACTAATCATTTCATAAAATTGCATTGGCATACCAAACCTTAAAATCACATTTTTATTTTATCACCACATTGAATATCACATAGTTTCAAAGCACTAAACTGCATGCATGATTCACTTACTCTTGTTCCCGCTCTCCCCGAGTTTGTTCTTAAATTAATGTAACGTACCTAAAATCAAATTAACACAATCTATTTCAGTTACGTATTTATACTCGTCGCTACTTACCTACGATATTCACATTTTCCAATTTGATACTTAACGAATTCCTAAAACACATTTATCATCATATTTACTTCATTCGCCATTCTATATATACCTATACATGCATATAACTAAATATGTTTATTATAATCATTTTCAAAAAATACTTTTGGCGTAAAATTATGAATTCGTCAAGTATTGCTATTTTCTGACAACACCGCATTATCAAATTTCAAAACACTTCCAATTATATCACACAAACTCGGCCAACCAACAATCGTCGAGATTCAATTCCAATTTCCCAAATACGCCATTCCAAATCCATACATAACCATTTAAGCTATTTCAAATACATATTATAAATTATTTAAATTTAATTTCTCACCTTTAATTTAACATAAATATCATAATTTCCAATAAAATACACCCAATTTTATTATGTGCTAAACATCCTAGTTTTTTAACTATAAGTTCATATTAATAGCTTAAGTGTTACAAATATTATAAACATTACATATATATGTTAATAACAATTTCCACAACCACCACCACATTCTAATTTTTCACCAATTTGCATCATTAATATAAACTTGATATACACATGTTACTAACACTTTATAGCCACCAATTTCACTAATTTAAAATGCTATATAACATTAACACAATATCAATTCTTAATTTTCTACTACAAGTTTAACAATAACACTACAATTGTCTTAACACTTCACTAATGCTACATTAAAATAATAATAATTTCCTTCTACAATTTAGCATTAATAATATAAATTTCCACTAATTCTACCATTATCACAACATGATAAACAAACTTCCACCAATTTACACATTACAACCACATGATACTCATTTTATACACATATGAAACATTATTTATACTTGATTCCTAAATTACAACTAAAACTAATAATGTAAATTCTAATAATATAATTTCCAACATCATATATAACTTAAAACAATATTCATTTCAAATCTCCTAATCATAACTTATCATGAATAATATAAATCTTACTACAATCTAGTATTAACAATTTCTTAAGCTTACTACACCAATATAATAAAATACTAATTAAAGGAAACGTAAACTCACCAATTTTCCTTTTCTTTTCTTCCTTTTCTTTCCCCTTTCTTCCTTTACCCTTTTTTTCTTCTCCAATGCCTTGTACGTATGCCTTCCTTTGCCTTTTCCAATTTGAAAACATCAATTTTGTTTAAGTATAATTGCTTAAACACATGGATGACTAGGATTTTTTTCAATCAAATCCAATAACTCTTCTTTTTTCATCCATTTTCTATCAAATATCAATAACACATGGATGTTTTGGATTAATCTAACAAATCCAAGGGCTTTCATTTTGCCACTGGATTTTCCACTAACACATATTAAATATTAAATAATATTAATTACTTAAACACATGGATGGTTAAGATTTATTCAATCAATCCAATGAACCACATTTAGCCACCTTATTTTCCACTAACATGGCTCATGTTTATCCTTTCACAAAACATACTTAGAATTGTGACAAGTAAAGGGGTTAGATTAAAGCAAATGGATGGTTAGGATTGTGTAGAGAATTTTGGCCAAAAACTTAATATTTATTCATTTATTTATTTATTTTACTTATTATATACATATATATATATATATATACACTTGGGCTTGGGATTGGGCTTGAATAATTAGACTTAAACATAACTACTTGGGCTTGGGCTTAGGCTTGGATAATTAGGCTTAAACATAACCAATTAGGCTTGGGCTTACTAATTGGATTTGGGCCTAACTAATTAAATTAGGCCCAATACACACACACACACACACACACACACACACACACACACACACACATATATATATATATATATATTCTTAGCCCACTTAATTTTTTTTTATTTTAATCATAATCTAAAGTTTCAAAAATGACCTTGTTAACAATGAAATTCTCATTTCTACCCTTTATATCTACTACATTTTCCAAACTTACAAAAATACTCTTATATATTTACCTTATATCATTACTTAATAATTATAAGTTCTACAAAAGAAATTACGGATGTTACACAGAGAGTTTAAAATTAATTACATGTTAAACCAGATCGATACTTTCAATAAAGGTATTGGTACATTGAAAAGAGAAAGATCAATATATAAAGGTAAATGTATCGATACTCGAAGTCGATGAAATTTCTAAAATCGAATTCTTTAGAAACGAATTGATTCTTGGACTAAAGGTATCGACACCTAGCCCAAAAGTGTCAATACTCAACCCAAATGTATTAATACAAGACACTAATTTAGGTAAAATTTGATGGGCAATTTGGTCTCTTCATCTACTATTTCAAATACCCAAGAGAGGGATTAATTCCCAAGTGTCTTCTTCATTCGTCCACTTCCCTCTCTCTCTCTAAAAAACACCTCTCTCATTCTTTCTCTCGGTTATGATCGAATCTCTTCGAATCCTTTATATTTTCTTGCAAATGTACGTTGCCAAGTGATAACCTATCATCTATTCGTCAATTTGATACCATTTCAGACTGAAACCAGTAGGAGGAAGTAAGAAAGGAAAACTAGGCTTTCGAATAAATTAGGGGTTTTCCATTCAAACGACAATACAAGGGTTCTAAGGACTTCTACAGGTTTCAAGTAGGTTTATTAACCCATTACAAACTTGATTTTAAGATTTAGAACAAATTAAAATGTTAGGGTTATTGTTAGCCTAGGAAATGTAGATTTGTGATAATTTGAGTTAATCAAAAGTATATGGTGAAATATATATGTGTTGGACATTATTTGAAATGTGTGTAATTCGTTTTAAACAAAAATGCGAGTTAAGAACACTTACGGCTATAGGATTTTATTGTTGAAAATCGGTTAAATGACATTGGTTAGCAAGCCTCATAATGTGTCGTATGTTAACTAAGGGATTCTAGACATGTTTTCCATAAACATTGCATTTAGTGCATATATGTTAAATTATGTAGAATCATGGAATTTATTATATTATACATGTGTGATGTTAGGCACCGATAATCCGCGAAAGGAACATACTAGGTGCGAGGATTAATGTGGGAGTGGTGACCCTCCCTTTTTCTGTGAGTGGATCTTTAAATGTTTTTACTCTTTAAAGTGTTTTATAAAACTTATTGTTTTATAAAATAAGAAATAGATTTACTATTATTATTGATTTAAGACAAATGTGAATGGTGTCACGCCCCGACTCTGAGGTCTACCTATGACAATCGCTACAAACCTCATGATACACTCTCTATTCCTATAATGTATCACAAAAGCCTGTAAGGCTAATTTGTAATTTACAAACTCTTGAAAACAATTTATTAATAAACCTTTCCATCTATGGGATTATCAAAGAATTGATCTACGTGATCAATTCATCCACAATAAGTATTAAATATTTAAAACAACTTTATGTCAATCATTTTGTAATTGGGTTGAACAAAATATAAACATTTACATCATCTTTTAATTTACAAAAGTATTACAAGAATCAATTTACATTTATCCAGTTGAATATTCACACATGTGAGTCAAGTAAGTAACCTATCCGAAGTATTGTAGGCTCTCTATTGCTACCCTAAACTGTGCGAGTACTAATGCTTTTAACCTGAAATTTGTAATAGTGAAAAATGAGTATACAACTATACTTAGTGAGTAAATACATACATACATAGATATACATACATGTGCACACATTTCCAAGATCTCAGATATTGAGATTTTCCATTTTTAGCATGCTCAAATACATATATAAATATATATATATATATATATATATATAACTCATGTATAATAAATGACTAAAATCAACATTGAGGTATGCATTTATTTTTAAACATCCAAACTGAGCTGGTTATACTATTTCGACTACTGCCTTAGCAGAGGCAACGTCGAAATCTATAAGTGAGCCTGTTATACATAAAATCATATACAATGCAATCTTATAAAATAACATTTAAATTTTTTCTTACAAAATATGCACTTATAAAACACTGTCCGTCTCACTGATGTTGGCCCGGAGTAATCACTTGGTGATAGAGTGACTGTCCTCTATATCCATTAAATCCATGAGATCCCTATCAAGTCGCTAGGACTTCCATAGGGCCTCTAAATTAACACATATGTGCTCGGTTTACAGTGGGCTTACTATGGTTTAACCTCCCTTAAATATCCCCACCACGGCCCACTCACCTATGCGATCTCTCATAAGTTCGTCCATAGGCTACCTCCCTATATATATAGTAAATAAGTAGGCGCAAAGACCATACAACTGATCCACTGGTTATATCATAATAAATTCGGACATATCGACTTGATCACTAAGATATACATATACTAAAACAATATATTTTTAAATCAAAAGTGTACCCATGTAAATCAAAACTCGGCCTCCCTGGCTAATAGATTTCTAAACAAGGTTCACAAGATAAATTTCAAATTCAGCATTCTCAGCCATCACATGCATGTATATCAATTAAAATCATATTACCAGACCCTAATATACAAACATCCCAATATCAATGTAAAGCACATGGAAAATATTCATTTCAACATTTCAAAACACATGTTTAACACACCAATATACATATAAATATCACATGCATTTTATTTACTACTTATGCATGTATAAATCCACTCACTGTAAGGGAAGGGTAGTCACTCCTACTATGTGTTCTCGTGTCCGCTCAACACTTCGCTCAGGTTTTCGAGACCTAGTATCCCACATACATATCTTAAATAAATTCCACATCCCCAAGTTGTTATACTTATATGTATAAAAAAAAATGGAATATTCTTAAAGAATGTGGCTAAATGTTCTTAGTTGACACACGACACGTTCACGAGACTTAACTAATAGGCCATTTCTGATTTCCAACAACGAAATTCTATGGCCGATTTATTCAAATTCATATTTTTACGTTAAACTCCCGATATTCATCGAATACCAAAATTCACATGCAATCCAATAACAACTCATATATTTGTCCACCAAATATGCCCATTAAACTTAGAATAACACATATATACTTTCACAATACTTAATTTAATACCAATTTTACGCTATTAACATTTTTTGAGTACAATTCAATGAAATCCCCAAATTTGTGTTTCCGTATAAAACGAATTTACACATCCAAGCAATATTCAACACATATATATGTAACATTTTATACTTCCGATCAGTGTAAATCAACAAAAATTACATTTCCTATGTGAAAACCAACTTAAATTAGATGAACAGTAAACTTTAACATTTCAATATGCTCAAATTCTCAAATTCTTGCTTAAAATGAGAAATTAGACTTATCGGTACTCCATAGAGGCCCTTAGAAACCTCAAATCACCATTTAATCAAAAAAGCCCTAATTTTCTCTCGAAACCCAAATTTGTTCGTCATTGTTTCTTACTTTTCTTAGCCTAAATGTGGTATCAATACAAAGAGAAAGAAACAAGAATTCATTTAGTGGTAGAAATTTGACAAAAAATTGAAGAGATGAAGAGAAATAGAGGGAGAGAGAGACATTTTTAGTGAGAGGGAGGAGAGAATTTTGGTTTTTTGAGAGAGGAAAACAAATGAGAATGATAGGGGGCTTGGGTATATATAGATAAAAGGTAAAAAGATCAAAATACCCTTAAAAACTTTGAAAAATCTAAAAAAAAACCTAGATTTCGCAATAAATAATGCACTACAATGCTGTTGAAACATACATTTCCAGTCGACCGATTTCCAAATCTGGTCAACCGAATTGCTGTAATACCCCTAACTTGGCTACTGCTGGTCGACTGATTTTTGAAAATAGTCGACCAGTGCTATAATGACTATTACAGTACCGCTACAGTACTCATATTTTTCACTGTTTTAAATTCTTGTGATTTAGTCCTTAAAAACTTTTCAGTTTAGTCTTTTATTTTGTTTTTCTAATCTTCCGAACATTCGATTCCCTCACCTAGTTGTCCAATTCTATGTCTCCATGGTTTTTGAAGCCATCTACACTCAATTTACCAACTTATGAACTCAAAAATTTTAAACTAAGACCCGATATATGCTTTCCCAAAGTAATTAGTACTCGTTATACTCATATACACTGATTTAAATTTACTTAAACCACGTAAATGCATCGACTAATCTTGGATCATGCACATATAATAATAAATATCCTTAAATAACCATTTTACCCCAATGTTCTAAGAATAGGGTTTGACCATTGGCCTGTAAATGGATTTGATATGCATGTGGCTATGAGGCTAAGAAATGTAAATATGAGATCGGCCATAAGGCTGAGTTTGATATTAAAAAAGCATGTTTTATAATGATGTTGATAATGAAATGTTTATAAATGATTTTGATTGTGGATTATATTGGTGATATAGCTAGGAGGGCCAGGATTGTATATGACTGTAGTTACAAGGAAGTAGCCTAGGGATGGATCTATGAGAGACCACCTAGGTGAGTGCGCCACAGGTGGAATAGGTATATGGGTGGATGTTATGGAGTTGGTCACCTATAGGAATGACGAGGACAGTCATGAGTATCACCATATGACTATTCGAGACCAACGTTAGTGTTGGGCTAGTTTTTAAATAACTAGCATACATTCGCATTTAAAAAAAAAAGGAAATGTTTTATTAAATGAGAATTATATCTTTGCATAAAATCCATTGACGGTCTCAGAGTTACCACAGCTAAGGTAACCACTTAGAAAGGGAGCCAGCCCGTTGATTTTGAATAACAAGCCATGGTTTTGTTGAACATATTGATTTATTATTCATTTATAAATAATTTTCTTAAAATATATTTTTATCCACTTACAAAGTATATCCCCATATACTCACCCCCTTACCTTCTAGTTTCAGGAGATTAAAAATAGGAAAATGCATTGTACAAGTAGTGGTGATTGATTAAGGGTGTAACACCTTCAGGTGTTATTTTCATCCTCAACTCACTTATTTGTTTATTATAGTTCACTGGGTATGTTTTGATAAATTATATTTGTAATTAAATATGGAAAGAAAAGAATGTAATTTGATTATGTACCCTGTATATATTTTAAATTAAATATACTATTATTTGGTTGATGATTTGGAAATGTCTAGGAGAAATAAGTTTATGTAAATAATCATATAGGGACAGGTACCCATGTAGTCTTACAGGCCTGAGAGACATGTTCAGTGGTTAAGAATGTGTCTTGAGGGTCTGTGGCGGTTGTCACGTATGAACCCCATGAGCGGGGGCATGACAATTTTCCTTAGCCATCAAACAATTAGCTCATCAACCCAAAAATCTCAAATCAAACTATCAACCAACCAAATTAAGAAACCCAATTCTGTTTCTCTTCAATTTTCGTACCAAAAATAAAAAATCCTCTTCCATGTTTTCCATCCCTCCTCTCCCTTCCTTTCATCCATCTCCCATTTTCCTTCTTTTTCCTCTAGTTTCTTCATGGTTTAAGCTCCTCTATAACCTCTCTTCTTGTCCCAAAAATAGAACCTGTGATTGTGAATTTGTGGAAGCCCAAATGAAGCGTGAAAATTAAAAGGATTTCGAGGGATTGAATGTTTGGGATTTCATGGAATGGTGATGTATAAGATAGCTCCCGTTTCCTCTTATGTTTTCTCATCTTCATACATCTTGATTACTCCTAAACTGTAGAACCCGCAAAATTCGACATAACTAAATCTTATTTGACCCTATTATTAGTGAAGTATTCGGAAGCGTTCGGATTTGAGAAAATTTATTTTAGTACGCACGTATAGTAAAATCGGCACTTAGGTAATAAAATGCCATAAATATATTTATATATATACACTTAAGTACATGATTTTAATTCTCTTTTATTTTCAAGATAATTATAAGTGATGTAAGTATTAGATTGATAGGATTTTAAAACTCAAGTGATTAAAGTGCAAAATTTTTATAAAGTTAGCAAGAAAGTGTAAATACGAAAAGTGTGAGGCAATATCAAAATAATTATATTATTTCATTATGGGCTAATGAAGTGTATTAAGTCAAGCCCTAGATATTTCTAAGTTAAACCAATATGATTATATAAGCCCAAATTCAATATTAATGCAAATAAGCCCAAATTCAATTTTAATGCAAATAAGCCCAAATATATTTAATTCAAAATAAATATATTTTCTTTACAATTTACTACAAAATCACTACTCTACACTTGGCATGATCTTAGTCCTCCATGTGTGCCATATTATATAATTTAAGTGATTTTTTGATAAGAATGAAATAAAGGCAAAGTGAGTGGGATATGAGGTGGCAAGCTTTTAACCCTTGGATTAGATGGAGTAAGTCTAAGCCCTCCATGTGTAAAGCAATTATATAAAATGCAATAATTGGTGTTTTAAGTTTTCAAATTAAGACAAAGGAAAGACAAGAAAAGGAAGGCTACATGTAAGGCAAAAGAGAAAAGAAACAAAAGGAAATCAAAAGGAAATCAAAGACAAAAACGTAAAGGAGAAGGGAAGAAGGAAGGCAAATCGTGAGAAAGGAAGAGAATAGTGGCCATATTTGAAGAAGAAGAAGAAGGAAGGAGGAGAAAAAGAAAAGTAGAGAGAAGGGCTTGATTATTGGTAAGTTTATATGTGTAAAATTGAATTTGAAGTGTTATTGTTGTTTTTATGTTTAACTTATGTTAGATTGAGGTTGAAACATGATCTTGTGATTATGGTTATGTATAAATACCATGTAAATGATGTATATATATGTTGATTTGGGTGTTTGAATGTTAGGGAATGAATAAAATTAATTAAGATGTAGATTGGTATGTAGGAATGCATTATAATGAATTTTTGAGCATGAAGGATAAATGATTGTGAGGTTACATAAATGGCAAGACCTACACGAAAAATCTCTATAAATGGGAATAAACATGTGTGTGTGATGTATTTATTGTTAAATGTGATAAAATGGACATAAATCGAAGGGGGTGGTGCAGAATTGTTGGCAGTGAGGGTTGATGATTAGGACAACAAGTATGTGTGTATATAATAGAGTTAAGGATGCGGTTGTTGCTGGAAAAGATGTGGGTTAGGGTGCAATTTATGTAATGATTGCAGCTGAAATAATGTTTAAATATAAGGTGGTGAATTGGGCATGAAAATGGTGATGGATTTGTAATGAAGAAAACTGTGGACAGTGTTGTTTGTGTGCAATGTGGCAAAAACACTCGCTCTACTAGACAAAATACGAGCGGTTGTCATGCGACACTATATGGGTGTTTAGAGGACGGAAAAATGAATAAATTAGGGTGATAGATCGTAGCTTTAGTGGCCAAAAGGTGTCAAAACCATATGGCCAATACAGGGCATGATGGTTGCTGGAAATTCTGACCAGGGGTCAGAAAAATGAAATATGGGGGAGTTTATGATATCGGATTGAGGCACTATAAATTTATATGGAAACTAGACATTTAGGAGTACAATATATCAAAAATTTAGCTCATTTCGCAAAGAAATGAGATTGCAGTAATTTTTTGAAAATGGTAGCCATGCAGATGACATACCCTGTTTTAATGTGTCATGTGTTGAAAAAATTGGCTTAACTTAAGTTATTGAAGTCGAAACCCATATTCGTAAAGTACAGCATAAACTAAACTCATAATAAAGTGTGTTGCCAAAAAACTTAGATAAAAATACATTGTCGGTTTTGAACAACACACATTTGTCAGAAGCGTAAAATATAAAATGTGGAATAAAATGGGTTTTAGAACAAAATTAGTTAGTGGCTTGGGTAAAATAATAATAATAATAATAAAATAAAATTTAGATGTGATTATAATAAACAGTTAAAACCACATTGAGGTTTTATTATGTAGCAAATCCAAGTATAACATGTATATAATATTTATGAAAATGGTGTAGGTTGGTAAGGAATTGAAATGGTGGATTGTGGAGGTGGAATTGAATCTCAACAATTTCGGTAGGTCGAGTTTATTTGAAATATTTGGGAGTGTTTGGAATTTGATAATGTGGATTTGTTGAAAATGAATTGGTGGGAAATGCCAACATTTAACGAATTCGAAAATGTTACGCTAAATGTATTTTTTCAAAAATTGGTATGATATGCATATATGTATGTATGTATGTATGTATAAGCATATATAAAATGATGTTATGGTGTAAATATGGCAATAAGTCTATTTTAGGAAATTAATAAAGTGTGAGAGTTTGAAAATGTGGATGTCGTAGGTATGTAGCGGCAAGAAGTGGCGCGTAACTAAAATAGGTTGTGTAACTTGATTTTTATGTACACACTATTGAATAGGAACACACTCGGGAAAAGCGAAAACAAAGATAAGTAAATCTTGCATGCATTTTTAATGTTTTTGGAAATCATGCGATATTCAATCTTATGCTAAAAATGGTGAATTTTAATGTATTGGTATGCCGAAATTGTTTTTATGAAACGAAAATTGAAAATGATGAATTTTAATATTTGATATGCTGAAATCTCATGTATGAAATGATTGTTAAAAATGATGCCGATGTGTAAATGTTAATGAATGAAAATGATTTTATGGCTCTAGTCGTTAGTTAATGTTTATTCTAAGCTATTCAGAATTTTGTTTAATGCGCAATGCGTATTTCTGTTTAACGTACAATACACGTTTCTGTTGGAATTGACATGAAAATGTCCGCTTTAAGTGGACCACGTGATCACGTTCTAAATTTAGGTCACTGTGGGTACAGGTGACACTAACTGACTAAGCTATTCTAAAAATATTTGAAATATGAATGAATTCATGTGTTATTAAAAAGTTTGAGAATTCATTGATCAGTTTGTTGTACAAATATGATTGCTTTAAAAAGGAAAGAAAATTTGAGAAGTATTGAAAATGTTTTGATTGTTTAAATCCGTATGTTTTGTACTGCATCGACATATAAAATCATGTATGGTTTATTTACTGAGATTTCATCTCACTCTTTTACTTTAAAATTTTATTTTCCAGAGAATAGTGTTTATGAAGGACGAAAGGTGGCAAACACTGATGATTAAGCGTAGAAAAAATTTTGATTATAATGTGGCAAGATTATCAAGTTGTTAGAAAGAAAGAGAAAGGATTTGGTACAGATGAGATGAACAGAACTGAAAAACGATCATGCTCTGTTTTGCTTGCAGCGGAAGTACGACGCATGAAATAGATTTACAGGCGCACAACCACTGTTGGGGAGTCATGATGAACGTTTCAAGTTGCGGAATAAACTCCCTTAGGATCGATATGTGCATACATGTGACCTCAGTGTGCAATTTTTCAATTCTGTTTTGATTAAACAAAAACAGGGAGAAAAACGAACCTGTGTTTCACCTTCCTGAGCTGCAACTACCTTGCCTTCTTCAGGTATCCACACAAGTCGACGCTGATGATGCTGGTTCCGGCTTGATCGGAATCACAGAGCTTCGATTTAAGCTTCTGAAAGCTTAAACAGCTCACTCTCTCT
>JAXCLQ010000011.1:17260713-17387981 GCA_035584115.1 Cedrela odorata | reverse complement strand
CAATAATACATATATACATAAGGATGATATCCCTAGACCGCATGACACGATTGGATCTAGGGCATATCTCCAACAAAAGAACATAGCTGAGTATGTTGCAAAATGTTTTTTGTGTCAGCAAGTTTAGGTAGAGCATTAGAAACCAACAGGAACTTTGCAACCTTTACCAATACCGAAATAGAAATGGGAGCACATTACCATGGATTTCGTGGTTGGTTTGTCCTGTACACAAGTAGGACATGATGTTATATGAGTTATAGTGGATTGTCATATGAAGTCAACACACTTTTTGCCAATCTGTATCAAGTACTCTTTAGAGAAACTGACAAGACTTTGTATAGCAGAGAAACTGACAAGACATGGAGTACTCGTCACCATAGTGTCTGATAGAGATTTTTGTTTCACATCTTGATTCTGGCCCAAATTTCAGAAAGCCATGGGTACTACTTTGAACTTTAATTCTGCATTTTGTCCTCAGACTAATGGTCAGTCAGAGATGACTATCCAGACCTTGTAAGATATGTTGAGGGTATGTGTTATAGAGTTTCAATGTAGTTGGGATATGCACATATCTTTAATTCAATTTGCATATAATAACAATTATCAAGCTAGCATTGTATGGCTCTATATGAAGCCTTATATTATAGAAAGTGTCGAACATCTTTATGTTGGGATGAAGTCGGTGAAAGAAAGCTAGAGAGTGTGGAATTAATAGAAACCACCACTAAAAAGATTAAGATCATTCATGAAAGATTGAAAGTGGCATAAGACAAGCAAAAGTCTTATGTTAATCACCGACGAAGAGCTTTAGAGTTTGATGTCGATGACATGGCTTTTTTGAAAGTATCATCTTGGAAAGGAATGATTCATTTTTGAAATCGAATCAAATTGCATCCTCGATTTATCGAACGGTACAGAATAGTGGAAGCAGGCATGGTAGCCTACAGATTAGAATTGTCTTTAGAGTTGACAAGAATTCATAATGTGTTCCATGTTTCGATGTTAAAGAAGTACGTGTTTGACTATTCGTATATCTTAGAAACGCCTCCAGTAGAGTTAAGAGATGACTTGAATTATAGAACTTATCCCATGAGGATAGTTGATCAGAAAGATCGAGTTTTGAGAAGTAAAATCATTCCTATGGTAAAAGTATTGGAAATTAAGCATACTATATGCTGCAGCGAAAATTTAAAATTTATTTTAATTAATCGTATTAATTAAATGTAAATAATTCTCATACCAAGATCATGTTATTTATCATGTTTTATAATATCAATAAAAGATAAATAATTATATTAAGATTTCACCTTAGATCTTCACTACCAATGGGGCTAAAAGAATACTTATTTGGATTTTCTGCAGATCCGTATCTTTGGATGCCGTTTTGACTTTTAAGACGTCTGAATCTAGATTTCTTCATGAAATATAAAATTGTAGATCTTTGAGTTTTCTTTTCAAATCTTCTTGAATCGTATTAATCCAATATTGGAACTAAAAGTTATGGTTTCAATACGGAAATTGCACAAACACCTTTTTATAAATCAACCACCCAAGTGTGTGGCCTCTAATGGTAATCCACAAGGTAGAGAATTAGAATTTTAAGATTTTCCTAAATCTTAATAATGTAGAGTGTCTTTTCGTGAATGTTAATTCTTGAAAAAAGACAAATAAGAAAGTTTTTTGCCAAGATAAATTTTTTTCAACTCTTGAAGAAAATTCTCATTCATATTTACTTATATTTTTAGACCAAAACTAGAGTTTATATAGGTTTCATATTTTAACTTTTTAAATCCTAATTCAAATATAAAAGTCACTAAATAAATTTTTAATCTTATTAGTAATCTATTTTTAAATTAAATACTAATTAATTTAATAATATTAACTTAATAAAATTAAGAAATTTATAATTAAATAATTATAATTAAGTACAAACACTTTGCATAATTATAATTTAATCCCTAATAATTTTCAAAACTCTTAAAGATTATAAACTTAACAATTGAGTACTTAATTATTTATTTACATAATTTAACCTTAATTCCTTAATATCTTTTAATGTGTGATCCATTAGATTCTTTCTTATGTTGGTAATAGAGATAGTTATAAACTTCTTAAATCTAGATAAATTTATCTAATTAATTTATCATCAATTAACTCTTTAATTAAAAAACTAATTTTCATAGATCAAGAGCGGTATCTAGCAATGCATCATGATCATCAATTGAGAAAAAATACTAAATTAGTAAAACTTAGTTCATATACGATTACCGTATGATACAATCTTTACGCTTTATACATATCCCACAAAAAATTCTAGAGTATGGAAAATGTCTATTCTATTAAATTATAGTTATTGAAACTTTTGACTAAAACTGATAATATAATTTTAGAGTTTCTGAAATTCCTTTCAGAACTCACCATGGCCATGAACTTATATTATCACTTATGTCAAAATAGCAGCTCTTGGGATATCGACTCTATGTTATCCAGAGTAATAAATTCTTTATTGATCTCTTACAACCTTCGCGTGTTTATTATATTGCCTAATCATTATCCTTTGCGCAATCTCGCTATGGATGACAGAGATATAATGTTAAAGCATATATGATCCACAAATAAGGTACCATAAAGATCTCAAGTTTAAGGATCAGTCATACCATCATAATTGAGAGAAATGTCATAGACACATGGATAACACTCCATATGGGTTTCTCAAGTTGGTCAGTTCAGTGAACTTTTTCTCTAACAAGCATCCATATGTTAGACTAAGTGAACACCTTCTCTAATAGCTTATGAGATAAGTTATCTTCTTTCTCCAAAGAAGCAGACATAATATATGCCGATCTAATCTGGATTTATCAATATTATAGTGTTGATAATCCTACAATCGGGAACATTTAAGAATGACGGGATCTCATAAATTAAACTTCAGTTAATTTCTTTAATTATCATTCTAAGGACTTTATATATAAGTAATCAATATAGATAAAACTTATAATTAAATTGTCAATTTTATTAATCAATACTTCCAAAGATGGCAGCTGACTATCATTATTTCGATTAACCGTTGCCGTCTCTTCAAAGGGATTATCTTGAGGATTTCCTCTTACCGCTGCTTGATTTCTTATCGCATAAGTTCGGAAGGCTATCATGATTTTCTTTTAACGGTGGTTTTTGACTGTTTGTTCATATTTCCACATATGGTATTAGATGTTGATGCAACAAAAATCCTTCTTTAGACTCTATGTATCAGCAAAAATTCATTTCTTCTTTACCCAACTACTTACTCAACTTGAGATCATAATAAAAAAACTAAGGGGGTAAAAAGCCGGTTGTCCAGCAAAAATACTCTGATGCTTAAGTTAGAGTTTTACTTGATAATGTCAAAGAGAGTTAAGGAGAATATAGGCTCTTAATGTCAGCGTTTCATGATATGTACCTAATTGTCTTTGGTATTCTTTTATAGAATGTTCAAGTCTCTCAAATTAAGTAGGATTCTATGAAATCTGGAAATAAGAATTTCGCTGTACAAGAATCAAGGAGATTTCATTTGATAAGAATCGACTTTTTGAATTTTGTGGGATCTTGAGCCTTTCTTGCAGAATGTATTTCATTTGATAAGCATCGGTTTTTCGAATTTTGTAAGATTTTGAGCCTTTTTTGAGAGTGTGTTTGCTAGGCATAAGACCCTTATTATGGAACACTTTCACTCAGTTAAAGATCCTTATTATGAAAGAATCCGAAACAAATTTAGGAAAGAAATGAATCGTCTCATTATACGTAATTATGGAGAAGTCCCAAAAGTTTTTACTTAAGACTTCTTTAATTGCCTAAGGTAAATTCTGGTGTTGCATGTCTGAAACCATTATCAACTGTAACTGAGACCTTCACAAAGAGATCTCAGAATGAGATTTGACACGAAGCCTGTCTCAGGACATTTCTCAACTCCTCGTAAAACTCTATTATGGGCTCGTGGCCTATTGCGCTTCATATATATGTTGGGTTGTATACCCAATAATAATCATCAAACATACATATAGTATCATTGCATAACAACTATAACTTCAAAATAATTAATAGTGTTCAATAATCACCAACTTTTAACAAGAACAACTCACTTTTATATTTATATTTAGTAAATTTATCTCAGTTTAAAGTTATCACATATCTCAAGTGTTAAATCTAAGTTTTGACAATTTGACACTTTATTTTTTTTTTCCGAGATCTCTTGCTACTCTTTTTGGGGCCAAACAAGTTATATTGTTCCTGTTGGTTCTCAAATTTGTCACCTGACACCACAGATTCACTACTTAAAAAACTTTTGCTATCGTAAATATGGTTAGAACATCACAACCACCAAACATTGTCCTACCTTTTGTTTAGCTAAAAGTTTGTCCAATCCCGTGTTTCTTTTTCTTTACGGGGCTTAACTCGACTCTAATGTTATAACTACTACTCTGATTTAAAACTCAATCTTTTACTTTGACCAGAAACTCAAATCAAAAGTATGAAAATATGATAGAAATATCAATAACTCTTAGTCTAGAATTATTTATTTAAATTTTATTTAATTTATTTTAAATTTAATATTTTATTTAATTTAGAACTTCTACTTAATTTAATATTTTTATTCTTACTTTGTTTAAATTTTTACTTGTGCTTCTACTTAAATTAGTATTTGTATTTCTATTTTATTTAATTTTACTTTATTTAAATTTTATTTAATTTAGAACTCTTGGAGATTATATATATAATTTTATTTGTTCTAAAGTGAAAGAATTTATTTATTTTTTAATAGAAAGTTATTTTAGACTTGAATTCAATTAACATTTTTTTCTTTCTTCTTAATGATATCATATTCTTGCTCTTTGTTAACAAAATTACTACCCTCATCCTGCGTCAAAATTAGTCTGATTCAAAACAAATATCGACCCAGATTACCAATAATGTGTTATTGTGATGCCCTTACTTGAGTCAACTCTTCGAGTTTTGTCTTTTGACAAGCGGCCACCTTTGGTAAAAGCTTTTCTTTCTAGTTTATGATGAGTTAAACTGCGTTGTGTTTTAAAAGAGGTAATTAACAATAATAATTTTTACCATATAAGAGGCAATTTATCAATCAAAATCTTTTACCAAAATGTGTAAATTCTTAGGTTTCTTTACTTTTAATTCAAAAAGGATAAGCGCTGCTTATTCAAAGTGTTTTACTTATTGTTCGCAATGGGCTATGCCAAGTAAAACAACCTCAAGCCATCAATAACAGTCCAAATCCATGTGACATGTTGCAAGAAACGTAGAAAACAATGCCATTTTCTTGTTAAGCTTCTACTCAACACACGTTAACTACAAGGAACATCAAGCGTAAACCCATAAAAAAGATCCATAAAAAAGATCAATCAAATTTTCTCTTCATCATCCAATTCAGATGGGGGAACCTTCAGAGCAAACGGTTGACCACTTTCCAGTTAAGAAACAGCCATCAACAAACACTCCAACCTTCCAGACACTCAACAGTCCAATCTTGAGGCTCAGCCCCCACCACAACGTCAGCACCCTATATGACTCATATGAGCTCCAAGCTGTGACTTGCCAACTCAACAAGGCCATGCACGGCTCATCCAGATTGCCTTCTTACCTGCACTTGCTAAATTCTCCATTCTACTGTCACTGAATACATAGCATCTACAAAGAAAATGCAAATACACCGAAGAGAATCGTATGTTTGATAGTGACTGGAGCAACCACCAGCAGAAAGACAAGCATAAGAGGTACAAAGTCCGCAACAGGGGTATTTGTAACAAAGCTGTGGAAGAAGGTTAAACAAGGATTACTATGGAATAAGCAGAGAATCCAGAGTTGAAACATATGCCTAGTTACATGTGATTAAGGTGCAGTTCTCATCAAGACGTGCAATAACAGTGTACATAATTGCTTTTAACCTTGAAATTCATGCAACTTCACATCAAGCAAAGAAAACCTTGAATTTCATGCAACTTCACATCAAGCAAAGAAAACAATGTATTGTGCTAACTGATCATTTGAATTCCTGCTGCAAAACAAGCACACTCAGACACTAACAAGACAAAATTTTGTGCGTAAGAGAGAGAAATTCAGTTCTAGAGTCCAAGTCACAAATAAAAACTGGAAACAATGCCAGCTTTTATCTTATCAAAATACCTGTAATTTGAATACAAAATTTTCAAAATTGTATCCTATAATTTTTGGTGAGCCCCTTTTCATATACAACACACATTCAGATAAGATCGTAACTGTTTGAATCATTATATTTGACATTCTAAATGACGTACAAAAGTGATATAAAGCAAATAGATATTTCAAAAATGATAGAACAAACAAAACCCTTATCACCAACTCGAGTGGGCCAAGAAACCTTTAAGACAGCCTTAACGCCATTTCTTGAAGAAGAGCTCGTTTCTGGGAAGCATCAATTACATGATTTGTTTCAGCATTCTCAAGCACATCGGTAATTATGGCTGCTGCATGACCAAGAGGTTCCTCAGCTGCCCTCTTCAACATGAAGGCCTGCCCAAACCAGAGGAATTAGCTGAACATTAAACGGTTAACAAACAGAATTCTGCAAAGTTGTATATAAATAACTAACTTAAGTTCAGGGAACTTAAACATTACGCCACTAAAAGCACAGCTGAAAACAAAATTTCAGCTAAATCACTACAACCTAGGCAGCTAAATTGATAGGTGCAAGGGTGGGAGCAGGGGGAGTAGGATGGAGGTTAGGACAGGCAAATGTTATAACTTCATTTTATGTAGGTAGGTGTGTGTTTGTGTGTGCGTGTGTGTGTGTGTGTTTGTGTGTGTGCGTGTGCGTGTGTGTGTGTGTGAGAGAGAGAGAGAGAGAGAGGTGACCTGCCCATGATGTGATATGGCTACCGTACACGGTTGCTGAAACCAAGGTTCCCCATCAATTTGAACAGGTAGTGGAGCAAATAGCTGGATCTTAATTGACTGTCCCTGTGCAAGTCTTTGAGCACGAGAAAGCCCCACCTGTTCCCACACAAATATCAGCTCAAAAACAGATACCACATATCAGAACCTTGAAGTTCAAAAACTCCCCGGAACTTGAATTTTGAAATCAAAATGATATAAAACCAAGTTCAAGTATAAAATGTTAGGGGCATTGGCATATCAGAATATTAAGGCCGCCAAAGCTGAGATTGGTTGAAGCTAGCTGTTTTTAATTTCTATTTGGTTAAAAAGAAAACAAGGGCTTTACGTCATATTTGATTCCAGACCTTCTCAACAGAATCAAAGTCAGGCTGTACAAACCTAGTCCATAATCCTTATGAATTATTTCTTATGTCTCAACTAGAGTTTATGCCAAACCATCATGTAGGTTAAAGACAGGAATATATAAATTACAATCCTTCCGGACAGAATCAAAGTTAGGCTTTAATAGCGATACTTCATTATCCTTTTGAACTATTTTTTATGTTCTCAAGTTGAGTTATGCCAAACCATCGGGTAGCTGAAAGGACAGGAATGTACAAATTACAATAATGTAGAGATCTTAGTAACAATGATCGCACACAGACTCGCACACAGGGCATATTGAAGTACTGCATTACCTGAAGTTTTCCAAGGTGCCAGGTACCAGATATGCTCACGACTTCTAGTATTTTATCATGCATAGATTGTGGATCAAAATTATCATAAGTTTCATCCTCATTTTGCCAAAGATCTACACCACCCATGTAGCTTCCAATGTTTGCAACAAGTACACCTTCTGCATCCTGCAAATGTTTGAAAAGCACAATCATATAGCCTGCAGCAAGAATGGTAAATAACATTGGGACCAAATAGTAATCATATAAGAAAATGAAAATTGGAAACTTTTATCATCATTCGATAATAACTTAAACATTTGAATGGGAAAAAGCAGCAATAACAAGTTTAACACAAGAAAAGTTAAGTAATATAACTTAGAGATTTATTGAATGACAAATCTCTAATTGAAAATACATTTATTTCCCTTTTCTGTTGCACTTTTTTCCTCCTAAACAATAGGATTTCACCCAAAAAATACAAAAAGGAAATGCTATTATTCAGTTATCAACAAAAGAAAACTATCTTATCATTATTCGCAAGCAAATATTCAGGATTACAAATGCTTAGATTGCATCAATATCAATAAATCTTCCAGAAAAAAATCTAGATTATTTAATAGAGAAAAATATAACATGCTTATGACCATAATTTCAATATTTCTTCATCACAATCAAAAAAATATCAGGAAAACCATAGCTCAACCATGGTGACGATTTTACTCAAAGTTAAAGATCATTTCCTGTAGCTAATCACTATAACCATTCCAATACAAACCTCAGGGACCTCT
This sequence comes from Cedrela odorata, assembly GCA_035584115.1. Classification (NCBI taxonomy): domain Eukaryota; kingdom Viridiplantae; phylum Streptophyta; class Magnoliopsida; order Sapindales; family Meliaceae; genus Cedrela; species Cedrela odorata. The sequence goes on along the minus strand of JAXCLQ010000011.1, from coordinate 17,379,610 downwards.
ATTTCAACACCATCCACCTCCACTTTAACATGCTGAGGAAAATCTTCAAACGTTCTGTCCATTATACTCTTTGCACCTTCTCTTGCATACAAAACTTTATTCATAAACTGCAATTAGATTTTAATAGTTTAGCAAGATGGCATCAGCATGAGTACAGAAAAAATATGGCCATTGTGAGACAAAAAAACAAGTGTAACAACAAAATCTAGATCAATTAGTATCCCAGTTATGTAGAAACATCTCATGTCACCGTATATATACGAGTATATATGTACATATTATGCTCCTTACCCAATAGAATAAAATCGAAAAACTTTTCCTTTTAATTTTGAAGTTGTACATGATCTATAAATTTTAACCTTCCTGCTATATTGACCTTATTAATCACTGAAGTCTCACTGTCTCAGCACAAAATAATTGAATTAAATAAAATGTACAAAAAAGTCAAATTCATGGCAAAGTACTAGTTGAAATGCAAAATAATCAGCAGTCTCATGTATAAGATTGCAGTTAAAAACTACAATTGTGCCATAGTTAATATAATGTTTAATCAAAAAACTTTTAATGGGCAAGACATGTACTACTCAGCTGGTATCATGTGAATTTATGGTCAAGGAAAAATAAACTATAGTACAAATGTTCAACTTTTTATTTGTTCTTCCAGTCTCATTTCTTACAGTGATACATAAATCCCTAATCATTGTAACTTTTCACATAAGAAACTGATAAGTAGAAATGTCATATATATGATAATCGATAAATGACGAATAAAACCCCTCATCTTTAAATGCATGGACGTTTTTACACAAAAAGGTACCAACCAGCTCAGTGTCTTTACTGCAGTTCATTTAGCAAAGGTGCTTACAGTCCATTCTAATTAAAGATTGTAACTACCTGATTATAGAACTTCTCTGGATTCTCCTCCCGCAGATTGTGAATGTCCAGAGCAACCTTTGCATCACAACCTATTCCTGTAAACAAAGCTACAAGAGTTAGAGACTGTAATGCATGTGAATATCATAATAGAATGCCCTTAGGAAATTTAGGAAGAAAGAACAGAATAATGAATCTCAACTAGGATAAATGTCAAACCCTACCCATTCTGATCAAAATTATAAATGGAGAAGTACCAATGCGAAGATCACCAAGTACAAGGCTGCATCTAAAGGATAAATCATCCAAAACCTAAGATGTCATATACAAAGTACTAATTTGCACATAAAGAAGCCAAATTCTCCTATAAGAACCAATGCTGACCTGATGATATTTCACCCAACCAAACCATGTGATTTTAGAAGCCAAGACTTGCTGCAGTTCAGAAAATGAGTAAGTTGAGCATGAAGCTATTTCTAAAACTCAGATCCACAGTCTAAAACTAATCTTGTTTATTCCAAATTTAGACAAACCCAACTGACATGTAACACTCCTAAGGCTACAGGCAGCATATAGCATTTATGAATCAAACCTATATTCCGCACTAAGTATTAACAATAAGACATTCTGTTGAGTAATTGCAGAATGCAAGTGTTTATTTACCAAGATAGTTGTTCATAAATTTCGGTGGCTGGAGTTGCTTTCCCTGTTGATTTAAAATTGCGACCTTCCACCGATCAAGAATGGTTACTGCAGCATGTTCTATGTGGTGCAACACTGTGCAAAGGCCTCCATGTCTTTCCACTGAACCCAACCCACCTCCCCAAGACAGTACTCTGGCCAGATCATTTCCAGTCCCAGCTGGCAGAATAGCAACTGGAGGAGGAGAAACAAAATTTTGCTTGTCTATGGCGTTCAGAACCCAACCAACAGTACCATCTCCCCCACATACAAGGACTCTGAAATGAAGCACCTTCTTGAATAGAAAAAGACCCACTTCTGGTCCCTGAGTGGAGCTTAACTCAAAAACCTGCAAGAAACACCGACATGAACAACCCTAACAAATATCAAACTAGAAAATACATCTGTCATAAAAGAGAAAGGAAAACAAAGTCAAGTAAAACTTCAGAAAGTAGTCCTCATTCTCCTAGTTGATTGACTTTCAGCAAGTGCAGTTTAATTGTAAAGTATCTGCTGCATGAAGCAGCAAAATCACAATTAGTAATTCAATTCATTAGCTCCCATTAGTTTGAGGGGAAATGATTTTCCAGTCTACAAGATTTAGATATCAAGGAGCTATCACATTAACTTAGTTCACAATGATAGCAATTCAGAATTCTCTTCCAAATATATGTTAGAATTCCATCAATTTATATAAATATAGGCAGGACTTCTCAGTTGCGGATACCCGAAATCTAAAAAAATCACAATCAAGTAGCTTCGGTCAAAAATCCTCTTTGACACTATTTTTCTCTTTATTTTTCTCTGCCCTACCTAATACTTGAAAGAACATATATATATATATATAATATATATATATATATATAAACTAACAAAATAACGCTCTCTTTAGAAAATAACAAACATTGTTTCTCAATATTCTCTCCTTTTCTCTCTCTATGCATCGCCTCTTCAACTCTAACTAACAAGATAATTGAAGTGGGTTTTAACAGTAAAATGTCAAAGCATCCATGGTAGTTGAAGAAGAACCAAAAATACAACCGATTGACTTCACCAATGACAACATTCCCGTGAGAATCTGACTGTTGCCTTTTTCAAGGATTTCAGCAACAATTGTATTACAAACTGATGCTCGATGATTTGTTTTGGGGTGATAACTTGGGGGCTGAACAAGATCGGGTTTCATGGTGGCAGCAGATGCAAGGGTGAAGAGGCTTGCATTGAAGGAGCGCCAGCTGATGGTGGTACTAAAGGAGCTTCCAAGGCGGATGCCAGCAAAACAGGCTGGTTTTGTGTCATTAATTGGAGAACATATGACACCATATTTGTGATTTTGATTGGCTTGATTAAGATTAGGTGAATCACATTTTTGGAAATTGAAATGGTAGATCTGAGAAAGTCTAAAAGCTAACTGTTGGCAGAATTCTTACTACAGAAGTCTTATATTCCGGGATAATTTTTATTCTCAACAAAAAAGGAAAATCTTTTTCTTTCCTTATTCTCTGAAGTTACCTATAGCTATAGGTTTTATAATTCTGGATTAGGTAAATTTCCTTGTATGTTCCGTTTTCTTTTCTTTTTTGGTGTAGAGGCAACTCTATAAATATTGCACATATTATTTTCTTGTGTAGTAAGAAAGCAAATTTTCTTATGAGTGTCAGAGCCAAGTGATGGGGAACACCAATGACTCCCAATTGGTCAAGGATTATTTATTTAAATTCTAATTAGTTTAGAATTATTTCTTAGTTTAGTATTTTTATTCTTTATTTGTTGAGGTTTATTTAAATTCTACTTTAGAACTCCTACTTATTTTAATATTTTTATTCTTATTTTGTTTATTTTTACTTTATTTAAACTTACTTTAAGACTCCCACTTAATTTAGTATTTTTATTCCTACTTTGTTTAGTTTTACTTTATTTAAATTTTACTTGATTTAAGGTTTTAGGAGACTATATCTATAGTCTTATTTGCTGTAAAAAGGGAGAATTATTTTATTTTTCTTAATAGAGACCAAAACTTTCAGGCCTCATTTAGACTCAATGGTTGAAACTATTTGGTCTAGTCTTAACTTGTGAAGACATACTTTAAAGGAAAAGGAAAACTGAGCCATCTGATAAGACCCACACCAAGCGAGGATGATCGAAAGTTCATTGTCTGGGATGAGGATGACTTAGAGATCATGTCTTAGCACGGGAACTTGATGCTGCCTGAAATAAGTAGGACTTTTATGTCCCTTACAACACCAAAGGAGATTTGGGAAGCAGTTAGACAAACTTCTTCCAGGGTGTAAGACCTACTCAAATCTATGAGATAAAAACCAAAATTACAAAAACTAAGCAATATACTTTATCCATGATTGAGTATTATAATATTATGAAAGGGTTATGGCTTGAAGTGGATTATCATCAAAATTTTAAGATGAAGTGTAGTGAAGATACTGTCATGTTAACAAAATTTCGTTAAAAGGGAGAATTTTTTTTGAATTTTTAGTTGGTGTTAACGTGGAGTATGACCAAGTTAGAGTCCAAGTTCTTGGAAAAGAATCTTTACCATCCCTAAACAAGTTATTCCCAACTATAAAGGCTGAGGAAGGATGACAGACTATTATTTTAAAGACTCGATCAACAAAAGGATCAATCGTTGCCATTCGTTGAATAATACTAGGGGAGCCAATGTTGAAATAGGAAGGAGTGAGACTTCTACACCACCAAGCAATAAAGATGGCCTTTGGTGTACATACTGCAAAAACCTGAGGCATACAAAGGAGGCTTGCTGGAATCTCCATGGAAAGCCACTCTTTTGACAAAATTAATGGAAATTGAAGCATGCAATCTGGACAATGAGGTGAGTATTCAGAAGAGAATTCCCATCAAGAGGCCTCAGTTTCTAATGGCTCAGAGATGGGTGTACTTAATAAAGAAGAGATTGAAAGGCTCCACAGTTTTCTCACTTCATTCGATAAGCAAAGAGCTTCGTGTTCCTTGGCATAAGTACTTTTATTTCATGCTCTTAGTGACTCAAAAGACCATTTAACTAGCACTTGGGTGTTTTTACTCAGGTGCCACTGATCACATGACTAACTCCTCGCACTGATCACATCTTATAATCCATGTCTTGAAATAAAAAAATCAAAGTAGCTGATAGTGAACTAGCTGGTCAAGGGTCTATTGTCTTAACACCGTCTCTTTTCTTGATATATGTGTTACACGTTCCTAAACTTTCAGTTAATAGTTAATCTTTTGTCAATTCGCAAGGTTAATAAAGATCTAAATTATAGTGTAACTTTGTTTCCATCCTATTGAGTGTTTTAGGACCAAGTTACGAGGAAGACGATCGGGCTTACTACGAAACATGAAGGGCTCTACTGTCATGAAAATGCTAGTGGCAATGATGACTGTCCACTACTCTAATTTCTCTTATTCTTATATAATAAAGCTCAAATTTGGTGGTGAGTGGCAACGGTGACTGTCCACCACTCTCATTTCTCTTATTCTTATATAATAAAGCTCAAATTTGGCTACACCACCTTCGTTTAGGACATCCATCTTTTTCAATGTAAAAAACAATTTTTCCTTTATTAATTGAGAGTTTGGATATTAATAGTTTTCATTGTGATGTTTGTCAATTTGCTAAACATCATCGCATTTCTTTTTGCATTGAGTGATAAAAAATCTTCTAGTCCTTTTTCACTAATTCATACAAATGTTTTGATGGGGAACACCAATGACTCCTATTTAATCCAAGATTATTTATTTAAGCTCTACTTAGTTTAGGACTCTTTCTTAGTTTAATATTTTTATTCCTTCATTGTTTAAGTTTACTTTATTTAAATTCTACTTAGTTTATGACTCCTACTTAATTTAGTATTATTATTCCTGCTTTGTTTAATTTTATTTTATTTAAATTTTATGTTGTTTAAGGTTCTAGAAGACTATATATATAGTCTTATGTTTAGGGTTCTCAATAGAGAGTTAGTTCAGATAGAGTTCTATTATTTTTTTTCGTCTTATTAACAATATAACATTCTTGCGTCTTCCTGAACAAAATCACAACCCATCAATGCTTGTCCTTCATCAGGTGGTATCAGAGCCTGGTCTTAAGATGGCTGGCAAAAAAAACAATAAAGATGATTGACTCATAAGGTTAGAGCAACGTATGAAAGAGATGACTAGAAACATGGCGAATTTAACTAATCTTATTAGGGGAATGCAAATCAATGCTCTAGCCATGCCATGAGCAACACCCATATTCGCAAGGCACAATGGGAACCAGCAGGAGGAGGATATAACACCTCCAAAGGAGGATTTTGAAGAGTATGGATCTGAACATTAACCAAGAAGAAGGTTTACAACACGACAACATATAATTACAAAATTAAAGTTGATATTCCCACTTTCAACGAAGTTGTCGATATAGAGCAATTCTTGGGATGGATTTATGAAGTGAAACTTTTCTTTGATAGTATGCATGTTGAACCAAAACGAAAGATAAATTTTGTGGCTTATAAATTAAAAGGTGGTGCTGGTGCATAGTGGCAGTGCTATCAAGAGCAGCTCCGAATGGGAGGACAACCCGTTGTGAGTTTAACCTAGATGAAAGCTCTCTTAAAGGGCAAAGTCATTATATTGATTTTGTTCCTGGAGCTAGCTTGCCAAATCTACTTCATTATCGCATGAGTCTCAAGGAGAATGAAATCTTGAGGGAGAAGGTTATTGAATTGTTACAAAAAGGGCACATACGAAAAAGCATTAGCCCTTGTACCTATGTGGTATGTGTGGCGGTCAATTCATATACTGCTAAGGAGACGCTAAGGAAGATACGATGGTAGATCGTGGAAGGTATCAAAGTTTGGTTGTTATCACACGAGACCAAATTTAGCCTATGCTGTATGTGTGGCACTCAATTCATATACTCTCCAAGAGAAGTACATCTTGAGGCAGTTTACAAAATCTTACGCTACTTAAAGTCTACTCCAGGAAAAGGAATTCTCTATAAAAGAAATGAACAATTGAGTTTAGATGCATATATTGAAGCAGATTGGGCAGGATCAGTGATAGAACGAAAATTAATTTCAAGTAATTGTACGTTATTAGGTGGGAATTTGGTGAATGGAGAAGTAAAAAGCAATTTATAGTTGCTATATCAAGTGCAGAGGCAGAGTTCAAAGCTATGACACATGGGATCTATGAGTTGTTATTGTTCAAAATTATTCTCGATGATCTTGGAATCAAGTGGGAAGGAACTTGAAGTTGTATTGTGATAATAAGTCAACAATTAATATTTCCTATAATCCTAGTCAACATGATCGCACTAAAAATGTAGAGGTAGATTGACATTTTATTAAGAAAAAATTTAATGGTTTGATTTGTATTTCGTATATTTCACTAGAGGGACAACTTGTTTATATTTTGACTAAAAATCTAGCTAGTCACTTGTTCCAAACAATTACTAGCAAGCTGGTAATGGCTAAAATATTCTCCAACTTGTGGGGGAGCGTTGGCAGAATTCTTATTCTGGCATCATTCTTATTCTCAACGAAAAAGGAAAATCTTTTTCTTTCCTAATTCTCTAAGGTTACCTATAAATTTTATAATTCTAGTTTAGGCAGATTTTCTTGCATGCTTAGGTTTCTTTTTCTTTTTTGGTGTAGAGGGCAACTCTATAAATATTGTACATATTATTTTCTTTTGTGTAATAAGAAGAAGTCAGATTTTCTAACACTAACAAATGCCATTTTCAACGGAAGATTCAGTAAGTAGTAAATGAAAGGGTTGAATTGAGGCTCTGAGTTAATGTAAGTGTAAAATTTCAAAGCTGATGAGAAATTGGAAGGAAAAGTTAAGGTTTAATAATGGCAAAGAGAAGTAGGGCTGTCAATATAAAGAGAGCGGGAGAGAAAGAAAGAAAGGGAGAGAAAACAGAAAAGTTATGTTTGTTGTTTTTTACTAAGAGAGAGACATAGTCACTTTGTTTTTCCTTAAAAAAAAATTCTAAGTAACAAGTAGAACAGAAAAAAAATAAAGTGTCAGAGAGCATTTTTAATTCGACCTACTAAACGTGGCCATTGGTGAGCTATCGATCACATGCAACTCAATGGTAGAGATAGTTGATGAGTTGGCAACATTAAATTTTACTTTTTGACTATAAATATCAACCACTGAGTTGCATGAGATTAATGGATGAAAATTTGGATCTCAATTTAAGTAAAAAAAAAAAAAAATTAAGTTAAAAGATCCCCACCCATGTATATAATCCATGCAAAAGAAGAATAGATTATCTCCCTAATTCCTATCCAATGTAATCGGTAACACATAGACTGACAACCATAGACATTGATGTTGGAATCAAACCTCACATGATGCTATTATATGAAATAAAATTAATCAGATATACAGCAGGAACCAAGAAAACAAACCAGCTACTGAAAAGGCCCTTCAACACTTTGTGCACAAAATATTCCAAAAATCAAAGACAGGCTAATTCTGCTTCATTGAAGGAAATCTAGACAGCAAGGTAAAAATCTTTTAGTGTCCACTATCAAAGGTGATGAAGCATGGGTTAAAGTCATGCCAATTTAGAAGTGACGCTAGGGATATTGTTTACAGACAACTTCAACTCACAAGAACTCACAAATCTATGTTATAATAATAATTACATCATCCAATTTCAACATTGCAAATACCACAGCTCAACCTACAAACACCTTAACGGACACACTAGTCAGTTATTCAGAAAAAGAAGAAAAGAAAATGACTCCACATGACAGATCAAAGCATGTTGAAAACAATAAAAATTAAATGGAAAGATTTAGTGTTGGATAGAACAAAACCTGGACAGGATTCAAAAGAAGGTTCATTCGCTGCCTAAGGGAGTCTCCATGTTGAGCCCCACTCTTCTTGTTGATGAAAACTAACAAGGGCCTTGCATCAGGAGGCAAATCAATCAACTCATATTTCTGTTTCATCCTTAATATTTGACACTCATCCTTCTGATTAATTGAACCGCTTCTTTTAAAACTGGGCTTTGATTCCATTTTCTTATCCACCTCACTTCCTCGACGAGGATCCCCCATACTCATACTACCATTACAGTTTTCCTCCCCTCCATTAGAACTGTTTACTGTTTTAAGAGCATCAGCCATGTTTTCTGTTGATGTGTCACAGATACTACCACTATCAACTGTGTCAACAGAGGGTTCATTACTGTGCTTGTATTTCTTGCTCTGACTTCTAATACTTGCACGCACTTGAGAAGCTATCTCATTTGCTCCATGTGTGATTGAGCTTAAAAATCCACCTTCTGATGCATGGTTCAAGTCCTTAACATAGAGTGGTGACAAAATTAACCTTCTAAATGGGCCCAAATCACAAATATCACCCGTTTCATTAGACATATTATTATGGCAATCAACATGGACAAGCCGCTGGCACCACAAGCAACACCAAATGGGGGATCCTCCAAGAAAAGAACCACTACATGGCTCTTCACAATAACTACAGAAGGAAGCGTCATCGGGTTGATCTGTGATCTCCGTCCACCGAACAGCCCACTGGTGCATCACATTCACTAAACCAATCATAGACACACACTTGCAATCCTTGTGGGCACTTGAAGAGCAACTCAAATGAGCTGCCGCACCACAAATGCTACAGCGGTGAATAAAAGTGTCTGAAGCTACCATTGGCCCAAGGGTCTGAGAAGGGGACATTGACTTCAAGCAAACACAACAATTTAAGTTCTTCCCACGAGATACAGATTCTAGAACCCAATTATGTGGAGCCACAGGAGACATGTGCCTTGTCTTCGGGTTCTTCTTTGACCTGGCTATGGCTTTCATCCAACTTAAATTAATGTTTCTTCTCCATTGAAAGGCCGTGTAAGCTATAGTCAGAATACCAATTAGAGCAGCCACAAAACAAGATGCAATAAAAAGATGGGACTCCGTCATTTCAGTAGGGCTCTCATTGTTCCAACCAAGGAGCCACATGTGCATTTCTCTGTCATCTTCCATTTTCAAATTAAATCTTCTTGCATTCTACAAATGCAATCACAAACCAAAAATGAAAGCTAACCACCAAAGGAAAGAAGAACTTCACCTTGATAGGTATCTTAACCTAAGTATATGTCATCTCCTGTACAGCACCATTCAACATATAATCTTCGACCGAACACATAAAAAAGAAAAACATTCAAACTCTGAAAAATCCATTTTACTTAAGAAAAAATCCCATTCTCAAACCCATAATTAGACCATTCTCAACATCCAATTAACTTCACTTGCTGTCCCACATTGAAAAATCGATTGCCATTACATCCAATATCTATATAAATCCCTTGTAAAGAGTCGCCACACAGGTAAACTATAATTTCCCAACTTTGAGCTTGGAAAAAAGTTGAAATGAAGTACACTGGAAAAGCTTCAAAAGAGAAGAAGAAACAAAGAAAAGTTATTTCCCAGATGGTGCATGATACTAACCATCATACTTTAAGACAGCTGTAAAAAATTATTACATATCATATTCAATAAACGATGAAAAACACAATTAATGGTTCAAATTTTTATAAAAAGTATTAGAACAAAACAAATTCTTTGCATAAACACACCAACTCTCACACTCAACAACTGAGACTAACACAAACTTAAGCAAGACACAACCATTTAAATGCTTTACTCTGCTGCAGTTAACAGCAACCGATAGCAGAAAACAATCACTCCATCTTTTCAACCCAAGGTCTACGTAATTCGGTGAAAACGGCATTGATTCATAAGCAATCGATTAAGAAGAGAAACAAACAAATAAAGAAGCGAGACTTACAGTATGAGCAAAGAGAGATCGATAGAATCAGAGTAAACAAAAGCAAACCCTAAGGTTTTGTTGATCCAGAAAGAGGAAGTGTAAATAATGAAAAGAAAAACTTATTTATCAAGTAAAACGAGAATCGAAGCAAAATGCTTAGAATTCAAATATTCGAAATCCAGAAAAAGCATAAGAAAATTTCAGTAATAAAATTGGGAGAGAGATTCTCTTATTCACCGGCTATCGTATCTAGAGAGCGCGAGTTTCTGAATCTTCGTTCACGAGGTGCCATGTGGCGAAATAATAAATTCTCCCGAGCCCACTGGCCATTAAATTGGGTGGCTTCCAGTGTAGTTGACAGGTCTCCTACTTTAGAAATTTTGTGACCCTTTCGCTGTCCAACGACATGCCGTTTCAGTAGTCGACGAAGGAAACTAGCGCGACACGTTGATGGGTAGCGCTGAGCGGAGCCTTCAATGCCCAGAGTTTATTTAATTAATGGTATAACAGTTTGGAAATTTATTTATTTAATAAATAGTATCACACATTGTAATCCCATAACATAATTTTGGGCAGGATCAAAGTACATGCAGGTGTACAGTATAACTCTCAATTCTTTTCGTCGCAATTTTTGACTTTTTTATTATATTTATTAACTTATTTTTTTGTACATAATTACTACTTACGAGTTATATCTCGAAAATATAATTTCCAATATGTTTGGTATTTTGTTTTAAATATTATATTTATTTTTCAAAAATTAAAAATTTATTTAATAGAAGTGTTTATGTGGAATGACTTAATTGGTTTAATAGTCGTTTGGTTATAAATGTCTCGCTTATTATGAATAATTGTACTGCATATGAAAAAAATAAGAATCTTCTCCATATGTTCCTACCACTAAATAACAACTCTAAAAACTAGTGGTGTGATATAGGCAAACATAAGAAATTTTAAGGGTTATTATTATTAGTACTTTAATTGCCTACTTTTAAAACTAATAAAAAAACGTGTCTTGAAACTAACAAATATAAATGTTCTTGATGATATTTTAAATATAGTTTCTACATGGGCAACCCTTGATGTCGATGAATTACAAGTTACAAATGAAGTTGATGAAAAAATTAAAGAATCATTGTAGAATTGAGTTATCAGATTCTACAATTTCACTGCACTAATCGAATGGATATTAATATCTTTCTCAATCATTAAAACGAGTAACAAGTCGTGTATATTTTAAATGAAGAAGAAATTATTATTACAATTAAACAAGAAGAATGAGATAATCCTAAGAATAATAGTACGAAAATACAAAAAGTTTTGTGCTAAAAAACTTTAAACATGCTTAAGAAACAAGAAGTATTTTAGTTTCAACAAGAAAGTATTCATACTAACGAGTTATTATGTACTTATAAGTTCAAAGTGTGGTAACAACTCTAAAGGATAAATTATTATCCCAAACAACTTTAATGTTTTTCTTTTCATCTTTTCCTTTCTTTAATATAACATAACATAAATTTTATGTAATATACAAATAAATTATTACTATGTGGAGGCAAGCTCCTTAAGACGAGATATGAAAATTTTCTAATTTATTAAAATGTGAAATTTATTCTTATTTATAACTTGCTCAAATTTGGGATCAAAATTTTTTATGACTACATGCATGTAGGTTATTCCTATATACAATATCACTATAGAGAGGTTTTACTATAGTGATTTTAATCTATTTTAAGGGATTAATAAGGTAGAGGTGGCATTATTTGTTTAGATCAATTTTGGTTCAAATTTTAAGCTAATATAAAATTATCGATTTTTGGTTTGGACAAAACCAATCCAAACCAACATTAAATGATAAATTGAATCGAACCAATTTAACATTTTGGGCCTAAACTAAAAATAAAATTTATTTTTAATTTTATGACTCTAAATCCAAAAATAAAAATTCTAATTTTATTGACTCTTTTGAAATGTTGTATTAATTAGATATGAATGAGTCATTTTGTACCAAATTAAAAAAATTTTAATTGATTAAAATCGTTGGCATGGATCGATTCGATTCAAATTTGTCTTTCCCTCCAAGAAAGTGTTGGATAAGATTTACTAAAAACAACATTGATTCATAAACAATCAATTAATAAGTGAAACTTTACACATCCCAAAGAGTTTGAATGTTTGGATGAGCTTCTCTATCATTTGACTCCCTAAGATTTGTGAAGTCTAACATGTACCTTGACTTTGCTGAAACTCTGACCTTTGAGGTTAAAATTGAGGGTAATAGCGAGGATGATACCTTGAAGGCTTTGGAGTGGAAGTATGAGTTGCAGAACCACAATAGGATTGGGTTGCCCTTACTTGACTTCTTTGTCTTCCCTCAATGTTGAATCTCCAAGGCTCCCTTGTGGTCCTTTAGGAGAAAGTGGAAATGGATGCTGATTTTAGGGATAATTCCTCCTCAAGTGACCAGGTTGATTACAAATGTGACAAGTATAGAGTTGGTAGCAACCGCTCCCATCTCTCACCAAATACTTGCAACCACTACATTTATCATCTCTAATCTATCACCAAGGGATACTTTGTGCATGATTACTGAAGAAAATTCCATTTAGGAAACTCTACGTATCTCTTTGTTACATGGGATGAAATATAGATGTAAGAGGTGATTAAACATGTAAGCATAGTTACAAAAGAAAAGAATCATCAAAATGACTATTTAAGCTTGAATTTAGGAAATTACCTTCTCTAAGTGCACAAAAATTTGATGAAGTCAACCCTAAATATATGAGATCTCTACAATTTAACACCATATTTGCTAGAGAGAGAGAGAGAGAGATACAGTGGGCCAAGAAAAAGAAGAGAGAGAGACAAGGTCTTTCTAAAAAATGAAAAACAAACTCTAAAATGTCTCTCACATTGATTTATATATACTTAGGTCAAAAAGTAATTAGGGTTTTTGACCTTTGTAACTCAAAAACACTCCCTCTTTATGTTTAAGACCAAGCTTTCAATTTTTTCTATTTGGGACCAATTACAATGATTTCAGACAAAAATACACTTGATTTTTGGATGATTGTGTTTTCATCAAGGGAACAGTGTTTTTCATCAATAGAACAGTATTTTTCGTTAAGGGAACAGTATTTTTCATCGAGGGAACAGTGTTTTTCATCGAGGAAAAGTATTTTCGTCGAGGAAATAGTGATTTTCGTTGAAGGAACAGTGTTTTTCACTGAGAGAAAGTATTTTCGTTGAGAGAAAGTATTTTCGTCAAGGAAAAGCATTTTTGTTGAGAGAACAGTATTTTTCGTCGAGTAAACAATAATTTTGTCTTTTTTTTTCAATGATTCTCTCTTTAAATCTTAAAATTCAGATAAAAAATTATAATCAAAATAAATAAATTAGTACCAAATCACCTATAAACTAGTTTTTAACTATTTTCTCAAAGATTTACTAACTTTTTTTTAAAATTCACATGAAAAATTACAATCAAACGTGAAAATTTTAACTTCAAAATTTTAAGTTCTAATATAAAAGGGTATTTTTGTCCAAAATCATTGTAATTGGCCCCAAATAGAAGAAAATTTGAAGCATGGCTATAAACATAAATGATGGGTGTTTTTGGGCTGTACAAGTCAAAAACCCAAGTAATTATCATTTTTGCTTGGGTGCCCCTTTAAACTATTTAATTTAGGCTTTTACCAAGCTATTGAAAAGAAATCTTTTTAATAATTTTAATTGTTTTCATGCCATGTAATTTACATTAAAGGCACAGATAAAAGCTTTTTAACATCTTAAATATTTAAAGCGATATTATTTTTATCCAAGTCCTAACACCTTAACCATTTCTTTTAATATGTTACAATTAAATCCTATTAATGGTTTTTTTTTTTTTTTTACATTTTTTAACTCTTAATAAAATGTCATAAATCAATAAATAAAACAATTTACATGGAATGATCTCATATTATCCCGGATGGTGCTAACCTTCTACAGATAATATTTTCTCTCTCCTCTACCTTCTATAACTGCATAAGGTTATTGGTGTGACCATGTAGATTCACTTGGATTAGCCGTGAGCCAGTTTCGGATTCTTCCAAAAATTTGTCTGTAAGCTAACGACTATGGTAAACCTCTAGCAATGTACCATAGTTTCTAAACCACGATGAAGAAAAACCCCATCGATCATTTTTCGGATTGTATATGCCATGTAGGTTAGGTCCTTTCGTTATCCAATCCTAATTGAGCATGGTTTCATGGAATGTTAAAACCCTAAACTCGATATATTTTTAAGTCATCGATTGATATGTCCTACACTTGTCATTATGAAATTTTTTTCGTATGACATAAAATATACTCTAGTCAGAGATTTCTATTTCAAATATTTATCAACGTTCCTCTACGAACTTAGATCCAGATGGAGTCAATGAGTACTCTTAGTCCAATAATTTTGAGTCAACGAATCTTGTCTTAACGATTATTTGTCTCAACATACGAACATCATATGACTAAATAGGCTTTGTCATACAAGATATGACTAATCTTGTACTTATACAGCATATGAACCATATGTATTCGTATTAAATTCAACCATGATATTTCAAGTTAAAGGACTACACCATATAGTAATATAACCAAATGATAAATCATTGACAACATGCAATACCACGTGATTTATTATTATTTGGTCACGTTCAAAAAATAATTCACTAATTGTTAATCCATACTAATTTCTCAATGACATGACTGCCATCATCATCAGTACTCATATTAACTTTTGATATTTTTTGAAAGTATTTAGTATGCCTACTTTGCGATATTGTTACCCACTTAATATCACTTCTGCAGGGAATAGTTCGATAAATACATTTACTTATCAAATAACTCATATGGAGAATTTATATACATACTTTATTTAAATGCATGATAAAATAAAGGAAGCATTTTATGCATATGAATTAAAAAACTCTTTCTTTTATTATTTAAAAAATATTAATACAAGATAAAACATCTTAAAATCGACAACACGATTGGTTTTTATGGTATACATTAATACTCTTCACTAAGTACGTGAGTTTCTCTCTTCCTTGTACTTATTTGTGCAATTTTTTTGTATTGGGCTTTATTCATGTTGGAGTACATTAGAGTATTTTGGTAGATTTGTTTTTTCAATTTGAAGAATTTATTGTTCTTAATTGTGTAATTGCTTGTTGGTAGATATGAGGCTTTTGTAGTAATTGGCAAAACATTAGAAGAAAAGTATTTTGAGGGATTTTTTTTGGAATTGTCAAATACATACTTTGGGATTTTCATTGATTGAATTGCAAATAATAATAATAATAGTGTTGACTTTTTGAATTTGGGTTGATTTGCTTTATTATGGTTTGTTGTAACTCAATATATTGTGCACGATATTATTACTGTCAGTACAAACAAATTTAGTGTTGTGGGATTAATTCTTGCCATACATTGGGTGTTTTTGTGGACCTTTAAATTGTGATACTGTGCTTGGTGTTGTAAAATGGCTCCGAAGAAACGTAAAATGCCTAAATTCACTTCCTCTTCTCAACATTTTGATCACCGACGATTCATCAGTATTGAGGCTTCCTAATATTTTAATACATCGATGATGAAGTGGACTGTGGTCCCGGAGCAGGGTTTTCAGGTCACTTTCTGACTAATTTTTAATACCATTAACACCCGCAGCTGGAAATAATTTACAAAACAACCGGAGGCTCATGTGGTTCCAGTGGTTAGGGAATTTTACTCCAATGAGTCGGAAAGTGAGAATTACATGGTATTTGTTAGGGGGTGCATGGTTTCATTTGATCGCTCCACAATTAACATATTTTATCAGGTTCCATATATAGAGGATGATGAGTACTCTTAATACAAACATGAATAAATAGATTTTTACCAAATCATCAGCAAGTATGTCGGCCATGAGCAAAATGGAAATATTGGGAGATGAAGCTATTACTTTTAAGGCAGTAGAGTTGCATAGGTACGACAAAGCTTGGCATAATTTCATTGGGACCAACTTAATACTGGTCACCCATTTAAGTGATGTCACCCGAGATCGCGCTAAACTGCTTTATGCCATTCAGATAGGGAAATGTATTGATATTGACATAAGTTATTCATCCTTCCTTCAGCATTGCATACTAGAGTCAACCACTGATGGTTTAAGGCATCCACACTCATCACAGCTCTTTGCAGAAAAGTCCGTGTTATATGGACCTCGGATGAAGAACTTCAACATCCTAGGAGAGTCATCAATCAAGGGATTATATCCATTTACAAAAGTCAAAATGACGATGACACTTCTTCCACAGCAGACCCTCTACGCATTGGCTTAACTTCATACACTCCACCTTTTCACCCGCCGTCATTATCTGGATGACTCACACAGATGAAGGAAGACTCATAGGAGCAACAACAACAAGTCCATCGCCTCTAGCATTTTTCTCACTGGGTGGATCAATATATGGACTACTAGATGAGCTTCAACACTACAATGGTACTATTTTTTGGTTAATGCAATTTGAATCCAGGTCCAAGCTTGGTCCAATTTCCTCCTACTCTTGTGTTACCTGTTTAACTACCCACCAATGCTGAAAAAGAAGTTGATGAAGATGCAACTTCACACCACCAACATTTAGGGAAGTCTTTTATTCCTTAACTTCTATATGTCGATTTCACATTGAGGGCAATGCTTGTTTTAAGTTTGGAGGTTTAGTATTTTGAATTCTTAAATTTTCAATTATTGTTTTGTTTGTTTAATTTCATAGTTTGAGTTGTTTTGATTTAAAATATAAAACCAATGATATGAAGACAATTTAAACTAATTATTGCTCTTAAAAAATGAAGAATGTTACGTGCATATATGTATTTTAACTCTAGCGCCAATTTGTCACTTGTTTGCAATTCTTCGAACATTTTGAGCACATAGCCTTAATAACTCAATTGTTTTAGCCTTCTTAAAGTGTTCATGTGAATCTAGTATTTTTCATAATTTTGTGTAATTCTACAACTTGCTTGAATGTCACTTGAGGCAAAATGCTAGGATACACAACACTTGGGAGAAGATTTAGGCTATATTTGGAACAATTGAGCCTTTTAAGCCCATCATGCATTGTTGTTTGTCCCTACCCTACCCCACTGAGCCTAATTTACTTTTCTTTGTCACCCACACATTTAACCCAACTTTGAATTAATTGTCAATTTCTTATCGATTACTCAAAACACATAATGACTCTAGAAAAATATTTTGAGCAATGTCTAATTTTGGGAAAAATGGGTGGAATTAAAGTTATTGAAAAAAAGAAGAAAAGAATCTACACCTTTTTGTTATACCAAAAAAAAAAGTTTGGGGGTGTAGAAAAATATTAATCTAAATAAGAATAAGTGGATGAAAAGAGAAGATAAAGGCAAGATGCAGTTCTATTTGAAGTTAGGGTTGATACTCAACAAAGATCTTGGAATAGTTTATGTGCATTGGGTGATTTGAGTTACAATGATATCCATTATCGTACCGTTACCCCAGATATATATTATAAGCTTGATAAAGTCCTAAGGATCCGTAGTGTTGTGTTTTACCTAC
Source organism: Cedrela odorata (assembly GCA_035584115.1). Lineage (NCBI taxonomy): Eukaryota > Viridiplantae > Streptophyta > Magnoliopsida > Sapindales > Meliaceae > Cedrela > Cedrela odorata. The sequence continues at coordinate 17,361,660 of JAXCLQ010000011.1, read as the reverse complement.
ATTAGTAGAGAGACATGAAAAACAAGCCTATGAAATTCTAAAGTTTAAAATTAACATGCATACATTTGTTTGTATGAGTGAAAATAAGACTTTATACATACACACTCAAAGAACATAAGGTGGGGAGAAAAATTTAATTCTTGAGTTAGATTTTTGTATATTTATGATGTTTTAAGTTTTCCTTTAGTTATGATTTAGATAAAATCTTTTAGGCTCATTTTGCAAGCTAAACTAAATCATCGCTCATTTGGGGACATTCATGCTTTTAATTAATTCTTTCTCTTGCTCGAGGAGTAGCAAAATGTTAAGTTTGAGGGCATTTGATAAGTGAGTTTTATACTGGCAGTTTGGATATCATCTGTTTAACATTTATATAGATTTTTTAGAAGATTTATCAATTTTTGATGAAGGATTTACTTATTTCTTCTAATAAGTGAAACAGAGAGTAGAGCATGCCTAAGTGCCCAACAAGCAACGCTAAAATGCTGAAACGCTAAAATGGAGATAACAAGTTTCAAATTCAAGCCAAAACATAAAGCCAAACGCCTAGGCCCTACTATAGTACCTGCTATCTTGTCGTTACTAAAATACCATACTACAATATTTTTTGCCAAAAAAAATGTTGAACTTCTAAGCGCCAAGTGATGGAAATAACAAAATTTATTCTTCTAATCAGTGAAGGAGAGCTAGAGGAAAAAATAATAATGGATTTTGGAGAACATAAAAATAGAAGAGCCATCAAGAAGAAGCGATGGGAAGAATTAGAGGAGAACAAAAAATGGGTGAAATCTCATCATCTTGGTTTACCAATCAGTTTTAACTTTTTTCCTTCTTACTTTTCTTTGTTAAGAATGCTCAATGTAATGAGTATGATGTTGTTTTCATTCATTATGAACTAAAGTTTATATTCTAGGGCAATGATGTAGCCATTCTAAGATATTTTGATATTTTCCTATTTGACTTTATTGAAGTTTTTTTTATTAATAGTCGAATGTTTTTCATTATTCTTAATGCTTCTAATTAATTGGCCACTAGTTAGATGTTTTGATTGCATATTGATGCTCTAAAAAAGGATATTTATATTTGTAATCTTGTGATGAATGGATTAAGTCTATGTAAGATAGAAATATACTTGCATGCTTAGTGTAATCAATGCATTGAATTTATGAACTTAATGAATCCTTGATTATCCTATTTCACATAAGAATATAGTGAACTGATAGATTGAAAATATTTTCATTATAACAAAAAAAAAAGGCTAATGAATGTTTTTATGATTCTCAATTATCAGCTATAGTCTTAAATTTCAGATAAAAAAATAGGCAGAATTAATTCAGATTGATTTAGGTGAAATCATAAACCTTCGAGCTCTCATCCTTATTGATTTTTTTCTTTACCTTTACTTACTTAATTTAATTGTTAGTTATTTTTTGTAACACCCCATACCCGAAGATGTTACTGGCAGGTAACGGACTCTACCGTCACCCTAAACTTCACTTTCTTTCTAGATGTATAAATGCGTATATTTTATTTTTAAATCAGAAAACATGATTAATGCTAATGCATAAATCATTTAAGATCATAAATCTAGTAATGATATATAGAAACTTTTCAATGTATTACAAAAATTTGGTATAATGAAATAAATAATGCAACTTATATATATATATATATATATATATATTTCGAACATGCTCATGTCTGACCCATATATGACTCTTAAATGCATGACAGACTCATGTGCCCTAATAACAGCAGTGTGTATCCCTTGTTCTCTGCCTATGTTTCTGTTGTACCAACATCCCTCTTTTTCTAATTTCCTGTCTAACCTGTGACACTAGAAAGGTGAGGTGGGTGAGTCCTAAAAACCTAGTAAGTGAATTTAAATAAAGTAATAAAACTAATAAATATGAAGTAGGAGAGTAAATTTTAAAATATAACAATTCATAGAAATTTAAATCCTAATCACTTTAGTAAATGAAGTAGGAAAAACTGATTTCACATATAAAAATTATGTGGATGTTCAATTACAAATTTCTAGGCTTACCAATAAACTATCCTCCGAGACATCTCCGGTAGACATTTTGAGACTCGTTAATGAGTTTTTCTGTATCAGTGTATAAAAATTAATTAGCCCACTCGTTAACGTTGGCTGAATAAAAGGTGCGGTGTAAGACACCAACTTATCCAGAAATGTAACGGCGCTGGTCTTTCATTCCTACCAGCCCGACCACTACAATCTAGTAGGATCTTCTTGTCTACCAATCATAAATCAGACCACTGTAAGAATTTTACCCATATTTAGAAACATTATCCCACTCCCTTATGCTCCCCCTGAGTAAGGGAGGATCATCTGTACAAATGTGCTACCAAGAGCACGATACACCAATTCACAACATAAAATCCATTTTACAATTTTCATTATATACATCATGTATCCACATAAAATCATTTTATTTCAAATCAATCATCCATAAAACAAATCACACATGCAATATATTTTTCTAAAAATTTACTCTTACCTCAATATATCAATTTCAAACATATTAAATATTCATAAACATTGAGTTCATAGCATAATTTAACAATTAAATTATATCCATAAAATATGTGCATTTCAAATATTTGATTCAACCATACTTTGAAATTTTAAATATTCATAAATCAAATATTTTGTATAAAATATTTTGAAAATAAAATATTCACTCAACAGTTTACGCTAAACCATTTCTAACTCATAGTATTGCTAATGTTTAACCATCTCGACTATCTACAAATTTGTGTTATTTCGTTAACACCTCAAATGACATATGCCTATCATATAAACTAATAAACTAATAAATATATCACAGTTAACTTTGATTATTAATATAAAATATGAATACTTGTTGAATTAGATCTGAATTTTCACTCAAGTCACTAACTAGGTAATATTTTATTCCACAATATACACTCTATGCTAGCTACAAACATGCGCCGCTCAAAATCAACAACATATCTTGATCTAGGTTTTTGGCAACACACCCTATTATGAGTCTAGATTCCACCGCATTTTACGAATTTGAATTTCGATTCCGATTACCCAAGTTACGACAAGTTTTCGATATAGAACTCATGAAAATAGTATGTGGCATCGACAGAACATCCATTTTCAAAATTTTACTGCAATCTAGCCTCTTAAGGAAACAAGCTGATTTTTGACTATGTTATGCTCTCATGTGTCTAGTTTTAGTAGAATTTTACGGCGCCTTAATCAGATATTAGAAACTCTCCCATATTTTGTTTTCCGAGCCCTGCTCGGGTTTCTAGCAACTACATCTATCCGAATTTATCCTATATTTTTAATACAATTTTGATTACTAATTTCATGACCTATCACACCTAAGTTCTTCATTTTTCCGTCCTCTAAACACTCATATGGAAGCATACAATGACTGCTCACATTTCACATGGTTAAGCAAGCATTTTTGCCACAATGCTCATACATAAACATTGCAGACAATTTTCACCCCTACAAGTTTACACCATTTTCATGGCCTTATACATATAAGTTGCTTACTACCCTCTCATTCTTTACAACTTTAATCCACATACTACATATCATTACATGAAAATTTTTTACTTCATTCCATCATTATACACTGCCTTAAAAGAAATTCATGTGCTATTTGCATGTTCTCATCATTAACAAGTCACCCAACACAATGTTTTATATACAAACTATGCAAAAATACAATCTAAAATTCAAAATCATTAGCACTATTTACATATTATTCACTGTTTATAAAATTTTCAAAATCTATCAACTTTATCTTTCATACATCCTTTACACACACATTTCAAATACTAATTTCATATCATTTAATCATTTTAAACACTACCAAAATAAATTTTGTGCACTGTTCACAGTCTTGTTGTAATTAACACTTCAAACATTCTACAAATCGCACATAAAATCAATGTCCTTTTTACAAATCAACAAGCCACAACACAATTGTCACACGAAATCCATAACAACTCATCATCCATTCTTAATCAAAATTTTCATAAATTTACAAAAGCATTTACCTTATTTAAAGAATCCATTTTCTTTCTCTTTCTCTTCCTCTACTCTTTCACAGCAACATCATTCTTCACCCTCCTCTTGCACGGCTTCTTCTCCCATTGCCTTCTCTCTCTCTGTTCTCATTCCATTACCCCTTCTTTCTTGTTTATTTTTCTTTCTTTTTAATCTCTTTTCCTTTTTCTAGTTTTCTCTAGATAAATAATGAAATATTTAGATTAATAAAGAGCATTTGAGAACAAAACAAAGAAGAATAACATATTTTTACATTTTTGGCCTTTCTTTTTTGTTTCTTTTCCTATGCTTTTTGGTCTTTTTTTCCCTTTGTCTTGACTTTTTCTTCTATCTTGCTCATATAATCCTTATCTCAATTTGCCTTTCTTTTATCTTTTGTTTTTAATTCATGACCAGCCAAGCTAAAGGGAGAAAGTAAAAATCTAGAAACATAAGAAAAAGCAAATTAAAATTAATTAGAGATGGCCCACCTTTTTCCTTTATCTCCATGCCTTACGTTTTGGCCCCCTTTTCCTTCTATGTTTTATCTTTCTTTTGACTAAAAATCAAATTAGATAAATATAGAAAACTCTAGAAAAATAACCCATTTTAATTACCCAAAAAAAATGGGCTTATACTTATAATTGAGCTTAAAATGTTAATAAGATTTAAACCTTAAATTTAAATCAAACTTAGGCCTATACTTAGTATAAATTTGGGTTTAATTTGGCAACCTTATTGGGACACAATATAATTATTTTAGTGTGGCCCCACATCTTTCATTGTTTACATATTAACCCCTTGAGTTTTAAAAACTTTTCAATCTAGTCCTTATCTTATTCGTAATTATCATAAAAATAAAAGAGAAATAAGATCACATACTAAGGTCTATATATATATATATATATATATATATATAACGTTCTATGCCTCAATTCCGTGTTAAATATATGTGCATTACTTAAATAAATTCTCTCGAAATCTAATATATCGAACCTTGTCATTAATTGAAGAAAACATAAAAATTTAATATGCCTAATTCATATCGAAAATTTCGAGTTCTACAAATCTACCTCCCTTAAAATTGATTCATCCTAAAATCAAAACAATCAATGATGATAAGGCTTGGACTATGTAATTCATCATGCATATTTGTATGGCCCCCTTTCCCTTTTATGAAAGACCTAAAATGATCTAATAAAATTTTCTTACTAGTCTCATAAAAATTTTACCCTATTGGTCAACTTTGGCAATGTATTTCAATTAATAACGATTACTATAATACTAACACAGTGATCTTGTATTCACTTTATCATATCACATTTATAAGGATTACCAAATACAAAACATGAAATCAAAGGGTCCCTGTCTTCGCAATTTCATGAATAGTGTGACAATTTCTTATCTTATCCAACATTTTCTTGACAAAAAATTTATTGGTTGAGGGAAGTAGCACATAAATTGATTTAGGCGTATACTTTCGCCCAAGTTTACTAAACTCTCAACCATTTAAAAAGACATCTACTTCATTTCACGCTTGAACCTTTATGTAATTTCGACACTTATTTCTCAATTCATGTACTTAGAGCTTCCTTTAATCCTTTGACCTACTATTTTCTCTCTTTCTTTCTTCTAAATCCATGAATCCATTTGACTTGTTTTAGTTTATTGTACCCTTCATCATGCGATTTCGTCTTGTGGGTTTCTATGTTCTTTAATTTATCTAATATTTTGTTTTCCACTAACACTTTATTTAAACATGTATAAGATGCATAATCTAATTCAAATAAAATCATTTCCAAATTCTTCATCTAACACTATCAGTATAACAGCAATAATTCCTACTTAGTTATTGAATCATTTTTTATTCTTAAAATACTTCCTCTCATGATTATTTCCGATGAAATATCCTTTTTATGACCTTGGAAAACCCTCAATATTATTATTATTATTATTATTATTATTATTTTAAAGGAATTGAAATCACTATAACCAATAAAATTTTCTATCAAGTAATTAATCATCATTATTTCTTAATTCCCAATGCTTTAATACTAATATAAATGTTATCTAGAATTTAACTCATAACCTTCAAGCTCTTTCTTCCATTATAGTTCTATTCATTCGCTTAGCTACTCCCTTTTCGTTGTAGAGTATACATTACTATTCTATGCCTTGAAATTCCATCTTTCTTACATAAACCATCAAACCTTTCATTATAATTTAAGTCTAGTACTTATTTTATTTCTTTTGGTCTTTATTCCTATTTAATTAATTTTTTTAATTTTTTTTATCATGGTTACCCAAGCTTTACTCTCACCAAATATTTAGTCCTTACTTTCCAAAGAGATTGAAATCATTTTCAATATTACTTTAATATTCGATGTAGAACGTGACATTAGTTTCATTATTTCTTGTAACAGACATTTATGACATTTGGGAATTTTTACAACTTAGCTGTCTAAGGAAAGTAGCTGAAGGTCATAACACTTACTTCCAATGAACATGTGCATTTTAATATGATATGTACCTACCTACCTACCTATCTGCATATCGAGAGGGTATGATATTGTGCAATTTTTATTTGTTTATTTATATATTTTTTAACACGAGCAAGTACATGAAATAACAATCATTCAAAATGATCAACCCGAAACACAATTTAAATATATTATTGCTACTTTCGCATATCCTTTATTTCCGATATTTAAACTTACACTTTCCTTGAAAAATCATCTAGGTTCGAGAGAAAATGATTCACATTGCTCAAGAAGGAAATCTGTGCAAGTCTCTACAAGTCAATATAATCCTATATACCTTTTATTTTGTAAATGACTTTAATAAATCTAACTTTGCATGAAAAGGTACCATTCTAACATAAATCTAGGAGCTTAAGCTTTATGTCACCAAGAAATTGTTGTCTGTTTAATTTTCTAAGCTCTCTTTCACTGATATTTATTAATATTGGGTGTCATAACTTGAAGTCATCATTATTTGCTTCACTTGAAACAATAACATCTTCACTCACTGCCGAACTAACTAAAATAGACAAATCCTTAATATTTTTTCCCTTTCATTATTACCCTAATCTTTTAAAACCTTTATAATCTCATTTCAACCATATCTCATCAGCATCTTTTCTTTACTATTTAAACAATTCATTACTCTAAGTTCACTTTTCTTCCTTTTGGTGAAATTTTATGTTTTCTTGAGTATCCTTCCAGAATTTATAGAAGGAAATTATTATTATTACTTAACCATACTGCCTCAACAAAACCTTGTAAACCAAAGTGTATACAATCTAATACATGCTTAGTTGTATACATATTTTCCAATACTGAATTTAATCCTAAAATATTTTCTTATAATTCAATACCTACAATTCCAAAGAAATTATTTTTTTTTCTTTAGCACCCTCTTGCCTTCTATTGTCATTTTCCTACTAAGTGACTTACCTTAGATGCCACATTATCATCCTATACTTCTTTTTATATTTTAGTATGTTTTCATATCTCACCATTTCTTTCATAAACAACTCTTCTCTATCACCCCCTCACCATTATCTATAAGAGGTGCAACCAACCTCCAATCTAACTTCTTATCTTGCAAAACATCATCATTTCTAAGTCCATATTCGAGATAACTTTATATCCTAATGAAATATCAATGGATCCAAAATAGTAAACGAGTAAACACTCCCAATAATTTCACACAAACTCGGCCAAACGAAAATCGAAACTAGTTCGATTTTTGTCGAGATTCATGCTGACCTCAATAACACATCACATCAATTTACCTAACAAAACTCAAACTAATCTAATATGTTGACAAGATTGAATAATCTCATAATTCATTCCTAAACAATATGTAATAAGACACTAGACGAGAAATAAGGATACCGAAGAAGTATCCCCTTGTATACGAGTATTCTGGAAATACTACATATACAAGACACTAACACCATTCTACTGCAATCACCGACCTCTAAACCATGCTTTGATACCACTACTATAACATCCCATACTCGGAGATGTTACCAGTAGGTAACGGACTCCACCATTACCCTAAACTTCACTTTCTCTCTACATGTATGAATGCACATATTTTATTTTCAAATCAGAAAACATCGTTAATGATAATGCATAAATCATTTAAGATCGTAAGTCTAGTAATGATATACAGAAATATTTCAATGTATTACAAAAATTTGGTATAATGAAATAAATAATGCAACTTATATATATATATATATATATATATATTTCGAACATGCTCATGTCTGACCCATATATGACTCTTAAATGCATGACAGACTCGTGCCCTAATAACAGCAGTGTGTATCCCTTGTTCTCTGCCTATGTTTCTGCTATACCAACATCCCTATCTTTCTAATTTCCTGTTTAACTTGTAACACTGGAAAGGTGAGGTGTGTGAGTCCTAAGAACCTAGTGAGTGGATTTAAATAAAGTAATAAAACTAATAAATATGGAGTAAGAGAGTAAATTTAAAATATAATAATTCATAGAAATTTAAATCCCAATCACTTTAGTAAATGAAGTAAGATAAACTGATTTCACACATAAAAATTATGTAGATGTTCAATTACAAATTACTGAGCTTACCAAGAAACTATCCCCCGAGACATCTCCGGTAGACATCTCGAGACCCGCTAATAATTTTTTCTCTATCAATATATAAAAATTAATTAGCCCACTCGTTAGCAATGGCCTAGATAAGAGGTGCGGTGTAAGACACCAACTTATCCAGAAAGGTAACAGCTTGGTCTATCAGTCCTACCAGCTCGACCGTTACAACTTGGTGGGATCTCCTTGTCTACCAATCATAAATCAAACTACTGTATGAATTTTACCTATGTCTAGAAATATTATTCCACTCCCTTACGCTCCCCCCGAGTAAGGGAGGATCATCTATACAAATGCGCTACTAAGAACACGATACACCAATTCACAACATAAAACTCATTTCACAACTTTCATCATATACATCATGTCTCTACATAAAATCATTTTATTTCAAATCAATCATCCACAAAACAATTTGCACATCCAATACATTTTTCCAAAAATTTACTCTTACTTCAATATATCAATTTCAAACATATTAAATATTCATAAACATTGAGTTCATAGCATAATTTAACAATTAAATTGAATCCATAAAACATGTGCATTTCAAACATTTGATTCAACCATACTTTTAAAGAAATAAAATTAATATTTGTTTAAATTAAATTTTCAAATATTCATAAATTAAACATTTTGTATTAAAACATTTTGAAAATAAAATCCTTTGTCTTGCTCGTATAATCCTTATCTCAATTTGCCTTTCTTTTATCCTTTGTTTTTAATTCATGACCAATCAAGCTAAAGCGACAAAGTGAAAATCTATAAACATAAGAAAAAGCAAACTAAAATTAATTAGAGATGGCCCATCTTTTTCCTTTATCTCCATGCCTCACGTTTTTGCCTCTTTTTCCTTCTATGTTTTATCTTTCTTTTTAACTAAAAATCAAACTTGATAAATGTAAAAAACTCTAGAAAAATAACCCATTTTAATTACCCAAAAAAAATATTAGCTTATACTTATAATTAAGCCTAAAATGTTAATAAGATTTGAACCTTAAATTTAAATCAAACTTACGATAAATTTGGGTTTAATTTGGCAACCTTATTGGGCCACAATATAATTATTTTAGTGTGGCCTCACATTTTTACTATTTACATATTAACCTCTTGAGTTTTAAAAACTTTTCAGTCCTTATCTTATTCGTAATTATCATAAAAATAAAAGTGAAATAAGATCACTTACTTAAATATATATATATATATCTATAACGTTCTATGCCTCAATTCCGTGTTAAATATATTTGCATTATTTAAATAAATTCTCTCGAAACCTAATATGTCGAATCTTGTCATTAATTGAAGAAGATATAGAAATTTAATAAGCCTAATTCATATCAGAAATTTCGGGTTCTACATTTTTAGCATAAATTATCTCTTTATTCAATTCTTTTAGATAAAATTAAAGATAGTTTATCTCGGTAGTTACTTTGTAAATTCTGAATCCTAGTAGGGTCAATATTTGGTCAGTTTAAGTTTAACTCTATGGGCTATAAACACTAGCTCTATAAACTTATTAAATCAAAGAGAAGCTAGCTATGATCAGATCTTTGGTCGTAACCCTTTCCTAAACTTCACACACCTCTCTAATAGATCTACAACTGATAAGGGAGCATAACAGGATAGCTCAATAAATCTAGCCTGTTATTGAGCTATAATCAAATCTCTTTATTCCAAGTGATGGAACTTAACAATCATATGGTGGCGATGACTCTTGAGAATGTAGTTGTCTCTGAAAAGACCCTCAAACTCATCCCAAATCATATTAGGAATGTTGTTAACAAGACCTGCCTCGACCCCTCCATGGAGTCCAGGGTGAATCCTACTAAATACTTGTACTTTCCTGCTTTCATATACTTTTTCCATAATCTTATGAAATGAAAATTCTTTAAATAAATATAAACGGTCTCAGGCCTCCATTATTATCATATATCGAGGCTTTATGCCTCATTAAAACATGTATACATTATCTACATCACATATACATACGTATGTATCTATTTAATATACACATATAAATATGACATGCTAAAAAGGATGACCTATATAGCATGCGTTTAGTGGTCCCCACCTTAAGTGTCAAATTGTATAGTGCACAAATCCTACTAGACTTGGAAAAAAATAGGAAAAGAAAGAGTTTATGGCTTAGTGAGTGGACATAATTTATAACAAAATATTTTTCATAAATAATTATGAAATTTCTTAAACCTTGCATAAATCAAGTATCAATTACATGTTGGAAATATTTCACAGTATAAATAATCCAAAATCACACTAAACAAGTACTTAGAGGAGTGTATCATACTTGACAAAAACACCTTCTCCCAAGCCAAAAAGTCTTATCATATCGACGGTCTTGTATCATTACTTGGGTTTCATAATTATAATCATACCCCACAGCATCACATCATCGCATGGGTCTTATAATCATAATCATACCTGGCAGTATCACATCATCGCCCTAATCTCATAATTATAATCACATTCATGTAGCAAACTATTTCACAAATAATTTACACATCAAACGTATGACATGAATATTTAAAAAATATATATCATTTTTATCAAATTACTTATGTACATGAAGAAAACTAATCACGTGAAATTTAATTATAATATAATTTACTGTTCTAAAACAAATATACATAGTTCAAAAGTATCCACTCACAGCCTATTGATCAATTGTGAAAAACTTCAAGGTCTCTTGGATTTTTCACCGCTGCACTAGCCCTTAAAAACACCAAATTCAAAATTAATAGTAAAACCCGCAAAATTAGAAATAATTAAATTTTACTCTATTTCGGTATTAATGAAGTATTCATACGCATTAAGATTTGAGAAAATTTGTTTTAGTATGCACATATAATTAAATCGGCACTTAGGTAATAAAATGCCATAGATACATATATAGAACTAAGTATATGATTTTATTTCCCTTGTATTTTCAAGATAGTTATAAACAATGTAAGGACTAGATTGAAAGGATTTTAAAACTCAAAAGGTTAAAGCGCAAAATTTTTATAAAAATAGAAAAAAGTGCAAATATGAAAAATATGGGGCCATTATTAAAATATTCATATCATTATAATTATGGCCAAATAGGGTTATTAAGTTAAGTCCAAGATTTTACTAAATGAAGTCCAATTTAATTATGTTAACTCTAGTCCAAATTTAATAAAATAAGCCCAATTTTATGTAACCTAGAAATAAGCCCAAATTCTAGAAAATTCTATATTTTACTACATTTCTCTACATTTTGTTTTAAGTAAATGAAGGCATAAAAGAAAGAAAATAAAAGGCAAAAGGAAAGAAGAGACCAAACCGTGAGTTAAGGAAATGGAAGAGAAAAACCATGAGCTTGAGCAAGGGAGGAGACAATTGGCAAAGCTAAGGTGCGAAAAGAGCTATGTGGCCAGAAATAAGAAGGGAAGCAAGGGTGTTGGCCAGTCATGGAAGAAAAGAAAGAGAGGGAGAGAGATGTATTGTGATGTGCATGGCATATGGTATATGGTGATTGTTGGCTTTAAGAAGTGTTGGTAGTGAGTGCTATATATATGGAGGTTTAGGTGCTAGATATTAAGGTAATATGAGAATGTTTATATAAAATTATTGTGACTATATGGTGGTGGAACATTGGGTAGTGAGTGAGGCATGAAAATATGTGTAAATTTGTAGTTGTGATAACTTTTAGCAGTGTTCATATGAGTGGGGTGGCAAAATCCCTTGCGTAACCATGTGAAATGTGAGCAGTCATCGTACGCTCATATAAAGGAACTAACGGTGATAGGTTGTAGGTTTAGTGACTAGAAGGTGTCAAAACTGTAGGGCCAAAATAGGGTATGATGGTTGTTGAAAATTCTGAGCAGAGCTCAAAAAAATAAAAATTAATTATTTTTGGACCTCGAATTGAGGAGCCATAAAATTCTATTGAAACTAGACATGTAGAATCATAACATATCCAAAAATTAACTTGTTTTGTGAAGAAATAAGATCGTAATAAAATTCGAAACATGGCTGGCCTGTGAAAACCATACCTTGTTTTCAGAAGCTTTAGGTCAAAAACTTGGCGTACCTTATGTAATTGGAGTTGAAATCCAAATTCGTAAAATGTGGTGGAAACTAGACTCATAATAAAATATTTTGCCAAAAACCTAGGTTGAAATAAGTTGATGGGGCTGCGCCACGCACATTTGTCGCAAGCATATGATGTATATTATGAATAAAATGGTCTCTAAAACAAAGATAATTGGTAAGACAAGGGAGAAAATTTCAGAATTTAGATAATAAATAATTAAAACATATTGCGGCTTTATTAAGTAGAAAATCCAAGAATAATATGTATCTTTATTTATTAGATAAATATGTTATATTAAATCTTAACAAGAAATTATTTAATTGTAAATTGACCACCAGAACTGTCGATGCCAACACCTTGAATCAGGTAGATTAAGTCGTAACCTATGAGTAGATATTTATTTTCAAAATGTTATTTATACAAAATGTTCGGTTTATGAATGTTTTAGAAAAAAATCTATTATAGTGAATATTTTATAATATATTTTTTAAAATATAGTTTGGACTAATATTTGAAAAATAAAGGTTATGAAAAGTGAATTGAATGGTTAAATTATTTACAAATCTAGTGTTTATGACTCTTTTATATTGAAAATAAAAATAAATATGGTAGAAGTAAGATTAAATTTAAAAAATGTTTTAGATATTTATGAACTGTTTATATAGATGAATTGATGTGTGATAAGTTGAATTGTATTGATTTGTGAAATATGTTTTATAGACTGTATGTGTTGAGATTTGGTTAGTGCTAGTACTCAGTGTGAGTGCGTCTGTGCACTGATAGATTACATGAGTCTAAAGGGATGGACCAATGTGGGTGAGGTTTCCCCCTATAATAAAATTCAAAGGGTCGGACCAATATAGGTGAGGCTTCCCTCCGAAATAAAGTCTAGAGGGATGGACCAATGTAGGTGAGGTTTCCCTCTATAATAAAGACTAGAAGGTCGAACCATGAACTCTAAGGAACTCTTTCTTTGATTAACATAAGTGTTTTGTTGACTTTAGGACGTTCGCAAATAATCCCTTATAACTCGAGTCTTCTTGTGGTCTCTTGTACCAAATCTGGCTTAAGTGTATTATGTTCTCCTGCTTTAACCCAACATAGTTATAACCCTATTATTTTAACATAGGATTAAAAAATCATTGTATGACTTTCATTTTCGTACATGCATTGTTCATGGTTAGTTAACACATTATCAAGGCTTAGTTAAACTTAATGTCAATTTCATGGTATGAGTATATTGAGTATTATAGGTTTAGCATAAATTGGGTTTTTGTATTTTACCCCATACTTAATCAGAAGATGATGCTAAATGGATTATAGTGGATGGTCTAATAAAGTCAACACACTTTTTGTCAATTTGTATCAAGTGTTTTTTTTTTTTTTTTTGTAAAAACTAGCAAAACTTTATATAGCAGTGATCGTAAAACTACATGGAGTACCCATCACCATAATGTCAGATAGAGATCCTCATTTCACATCTGGATTCTGGCTGAAATTTCAGAAAGCCATAGGTACTACATTGAACTTCAGTTCGTCATTTTATCCTCAAACTAATAGTCAGTCGAAGAGGACTATCTAGACCTTAAAAGATATGTTGCGAGCATGTGTTATAAACTTTCAAGATAACTGGGATATGTACATATCTTTGATTGAATTTACATATAATAATAGTTATCAAGCTAGTATTGGTATGGCTCCGTATGAAACCTTATATGATAGAAAGTGTTGAACATCTTTATGTTAGGGTGAAGTCGGTGAAAGAAAGCTAGAAAATGTGGAATTAATAAAAACTTCCTCTGAGAAAATTAAGATCATTTGTGAAAGATTGAAAGTAGCACAAGACAGGCAGAAGTCTTATGCTGATCATTTTTTAAGAGTTTTAGAGTTTGATGTCAATGACATGGTGTTTTTGGAAGTATCACCTTGGAAAGGGGTGATTCATTTTCGGAATCGAGGGAAGTGCATCCTCTATTTATTGGGCAGTACAAAATAGTGGAAAAAGTTGGCAATGTAGCCTACAGACTAGAGTTACCTTTAGAGTTGGCAATAATCCATAATGTGTTCCACGTTTTGATGTCAAAGAAGTACGTGCCAAATCCTTTGCATATCTTAGAGACACCTCCAGTAAAGTTAGGGATGACTTGAATTATGAAATTTATCCCTACGAGATAGTTGATTTGCAAGATCGAGTTTTGAGAGTAAAACTATTCTTATGGTAAAAGTTATGTGGTAGAATGCAAATGTCGAGGACATAACTTGGGACCTTGAGCACTCCATGCAACAACAATATCTATATCTCTTTCAGTAGCAGATACGTGAAATTTTGAGGACAAAATTTTTCAAAAGGGTGTAGAACTTGTAAACTCTGTTATTCGAACAGAGGGTTAAAATAGTCATTTTATGACTTTCATTTTTGCACATGCATTATTCATGGTTAATTGACACATTATTAAGGTTTAGTTGAATTGAATGTCAGTTTCATGGTATAAGTGTATTGAGTATTACGAGTTTAGCATAATTAGGTTTTTATATGTTGCCCTATGCTTACGGTAGTCTCGCTAGCTAGTTAATGAGTAGGGTCAAGAGACAACGCCCTTGTAAGAGATCAAGGGCGAGGCCCTCAAAAGGTAAATAGATATGTTAAGGATGCTTGGAGCTGAGAAGATCGATACCTTAAGGATGCATATCAATACTCACTAAAGAGATCGATATAAAGAACCTAACGAATTGATACCTTCATCAAAGGTATCGATACATTGCAAGACAAAGAGTTTAAAAATATTTAAAAGATAAACTAAATCGATACCTTCATAAAAGGGATCAATACATTTCAAAGGAATCGATACATAAAGGCAAATTTATCAATACTCGGTGTCGAAAAAATTTCCAAAATCAAATTTTAATGATCGGATCGATACCAAAGCCAAAAGCTATCAATACAATTTCCAAATCTGGGTAAAAATTCAGCAAACAGTTTTGATAATTCTAAAATATCTGAAGAGCATTGTGGTATTTTTGCCTATTCCTATATTACCCATTAGGGGAGATTCAATTCTCTAGTGTTCTTCATTCGTCACTTACACACTCTCTCTCTAAAATACGTTTCTCTCTCTTTTTATCTCTCAAAATCTCATTAAATCCTTCACTTTTTCTTTCAAATTTCAATTCCCAATTAATTACCCATCATTTCCTCTTCAATTTGTTACCACTTTGGACTAGAAACAGCAAGAGGAAGTATGGAAATAAGTTAAGGTAAACTTAAAGAGAATTTAGGAATTTTCCGTTTAATCGTCGATTAAAGGTTTCTACAGGTTACAGATAAGTTTATTAACCCATTAGAAGTTTGATTTTGAGATTTTGAACATATTGAAAAATTTGAGTCAATATCTTATTTAGGAATATTTCTAGGCTACTCCTCCAAAAGCAAAGCCTATAGAATTTTCAATAGGAGAACTCAAGTTGTGGAAGAAAATGTACATATAACCTTTGATGAATTTGATCCCAACTTGACTAAATTGATTGCTAAAGAAAAAGAGAAAGAATTGGAAGTCATTGAAAACTTAGAGAATTTAAACTTAAATGATAAACCTTTAGAAAAGGAAAGTGAAATTTGTAGAAGAAGAAAAGCAAATCACTAAAGAACTTCCCAAAGGTTGGAAATATATTTCTAGTCATCCAAAACAACTCATAATAGGAGATCCCTCTCCAGGAATTAAAACAAGAAAATGAACAATAGAAATGGATAAAAATCTAGATGAAGTTCAAAACCTAGCATTTGTCTCACAAATCAAGCCAAAACAAGTTGAAGAAGCCGTAAATAATGAAAATTGGATAATTGCTATACAAGAGGAATTAAATTAATTTAAAAAAAAAATGAAGTTTAGACCCTAGTACTTAGACCAAATGACTATCTAACTTAGGTACCAAGTAGGAATTTAAAAACAAACTCGATGAAAATTGGAATATCTCTCGAAATAAGGCTAAACTAGTGGCATAAGGATATAGTCAAGAAAAATGAATAGACTATGATGAAACAGATGTTTCCGTAGCAAGATTAGAAGCTATTAGAGTGCTCTTAGCTTTTGTTTGTTATAAAGATCTCAAACTCTATCAAATGAATGTTAAAAGTGTATTTTTAAATGGATTTATAAATGAAGAAGTCTACGTAGAGTAACCTCTAAGTTTTGAGAACTATAAATTTCTAAATCATATCTATAAACTCACTAAGGTACTCTATGGTTTAAAACAAGTACCTAGAGCTTGGTATGAAAGATTTAGTAAATTTTTATTAAAATATAACTTTGTGAGGGAAAGTGTTAATACTACACTTTTTATTAAAACCAAATATAATGATATTTTGTTAGTGCAAATATATGTTAATAATATCATTCTTGGAAGAATAAATAAGTCTTTGGGTATTGAATTTTCAATCCTTATGAAAGGTAAATTTGAAATGAACATGATGAGAGAACTAAACTTCTTTCTAGGACTTCAAATTAAACAAACAAATGATGAAATTTACTTCTCTCAATCAAAATATATCAAAAAATTACTAAGAAAATTTGACATGATAGAAGGCAAATTCATTCAAACTCTTATGAGCAGTTCCATTTCATTATATAAGAATAAAATAAGAAAGAATATAGATAAAAAAATTATATAGAGACATGATAGGATCACTACTTTATTTGACCGCCTCTAGACTAGCCATACTTTATGGAGTGTATGTATGTACCAGATTTCAATCTAATCCCAAGAAGTCACACCTTGTAGCGATAAAATGAATTTTCAGGTACTTAAGAGCCACACCTAACCTAGGATTATTCTATCCAAAGGATAGTGAGTTTAATTTGAAAGGCTATTTAGATGTCGACTATGGAAGATGTAAAGTAGATAAAAAAAAAAGTACAAGTAGTACTTGTTACTTCCTAGAAAATGCGTTAGTATCTTGGTTTAGGTAGAAACAAAACACGGTTGTACTTTCCACTACCAAAGTCAAATACATATCCTTGGGTAGTTGTTGCGCAAAACTTTTATGGATTAAACATCAATTGCAAGATTATGGATTAGATTTCAGTAAAATTCCAATTCTGTGTGATAACACAAGTGCCATAAGTTTAACTAAGAATCTTATTCATCACTCTAGGACCAAGCACATAGAAATCTATCACCATTTCATTAGAGATCATATTAATAAAGGAAATGTTTATCCAGAGTATGTAAACACAAATCTTCAATTAGCTGACATCTTCACCAAACCACTTGATAGGGATCGTTTCTGTGCAATTAGAAATGAATTAGGAATGATAAAAGTTGGTTGAATCTTGTTTCAGTTTGTTTATATGTGTGCAAGGCTAGCTAATTATCATTTTTGGATGAAGTCAGATTGATACGTTAGTCACAAAGTATCGATATACCTATAACAGGTCAATACACCACTGAAATTGTATCTATATTCATATACACTACTGATTTAAAATCGACACAATCCTAAAATGTATCAGTATTGGAATTCTATTCCAGTACGTATCGATATGTTCTCAACTTGAATTGATACTTTAGCTTAAATCAATTAGTAGCCACGTGTAACTCGAAAATTTTGAAAGACCCATTATTAGCTGCCAAAATTAAATGCACATCAAAAGACATTTTCAAATATGAATCTGTTCATATTCTCATCCACATGTATTGATATGCTCAACTCTAAATATCAATACTCGTACCTAAAATGGCAACAAGTATCAAAACCTCTTCAAGCGAGATCAATATATCTTTCAGATCTAAGAAAAGATCAATACATTCTTCAAATGTATTGATACTTTTATGCGATTTTATATTTAAAAGACATTCAAATCTAACGTATCAATATCTCATCCATTCAGAATCCTTTCAGCCTCTTTGCCATCGAAACATTCAGATTTCAGATTGTCTTAATCTCTCAATTTTCTTCAAGAACTAACTCGAAAATGCCTAAGATCAAGAATCCCGAAGTAAGACACATAAATAGACCTAGGGCACCTGAATCATCTCAATCAAACCCTAATTTCCAGAACCGTGAGGCATCGTTACCTCCATTTTTTCTAAACTAAAAAGTAGCTCCTAGACGTGTTCTAGACTTCAACCTACTAATCTCAATCCAATTTCCTTATTTTCAAACCTTTAAAGAGTTCAGATGGATTGACTACCTCAGCTTTTAAGAAAAATGCTTTGATAGCCTAGTTAAAATCTTCTACTCAAATGTGGATACTAAGGACCCTAACTCAGGAAGAGCATGGATGATTGAGTTCACCAACAACATTCGTGGACACTCGTTCCAAGTCAATGTTAGTGTTCTATCTTGCATTACTTACATACCTGAAGGGGGCATTTCATACTCAGCAAGCTCATTTCAACCTCTCGAAACTTGCAAGGTAATTTTATAAAATCCAAATTCAACAAAGGTGGACAACAAACCAGTTCATCTAGGCATCCATCAGAAAATCCTTCACCTAATTGTTTCATACAACCTTAACACACGTTCTGGACGCTATTCAGAAATGAAGTATGAAGATATGTAGTGGATGCAGAGCATCATGAAGGGCAAGAGGCCTAATATGATATCTTGGATTCTCAACTCAATGGTGAAAACTACAATATCCAAAGCCAGCCATCTTCACTACAAGTATGTGATCTCAGTAATCATTAGAAAGAGTCCATCATGGATCCATGCTGAGATAGATGCCATTAAGTCGTCAGTTATCGCTATGTTATCAGAAACAACACTTCGCCATATGCACTATGAGCAAAACACTAATGGAGGATGGATACTTTAACCCGAGTATAAGCACTTACACAATCGAGGGCAACAAATGACACAGTAGCAATCACAAGATGAGGCTGCACCAAAAAATGAGCTATCTGCTCTTGCTGGGTGGCTGCTCGATATACGGGGGTGGGGGTGGGAGGGGTGATGCTTAGGTGGCTGCTCTTGCTAAACTTTGCATGAACCGATGAGTTTCACTGTGAAACTCAAGTCCAAGTCGCCCAAGCCGGATTATGCTTTCTCTACCCCAAGCAAGGTGCTCCTCAATTTTGTGCATCTTTGTGGTGACCATGGTCTCAATGCCGGTAAGGCGCTCATCAAAATTAGTCATGGTAGGTCTCAACTCTTTCTTCCATGCGTGTCATCTGTGCTAATTATTAATTAAGCTTTAATTGTCAAACTCATTCTAATTATATATATATATATATATAAAGTGCTATTATACTTAACCAAGTGATTCACACTATAATTAGTTTCATATTTGTATTACATTAAAATATATATGCTCTCTCAAGGTTTTGAGATGACTGATGATCATAATTACATTAAATTATAGGATTACATTAAAGTAGAAAATTACTTCTTTTTAAATATATAATACATTATATTTTATCTAATGTATGCCATTAATTTCTTTAAAATTTTTGAGACTTTCCTTTTATAAAATCGACTTTCCATGAAATGTAAGACTAGTAAATTTAATTAAAACACTTCAAAAACAATATCAAATTCTAACAACTGTTATCCACAAATAGTATACATCGGATAAATCATAAGTAAATATATAAACAAATAAATAATATGTTACACACAAGTTACAAAGCTTCTAAGTTACACACAAGTTACAAAGCTTCTAAGTTACACACAAGCTCAACAAAAAATACACAGTTACAAGTTTAAGAAGATATAATCACTTAGTCTGGATGATACATCAAATTCTTGTTTGTCTATGATTGTGTCCACATTGCTTACAGCAAGGACATCTTCGAATGGCCACCTCCTCACCTGTAGATGGAATACATTGGTTTCTCGATCAACCGGTTGGAACGTGACCTCTTGGCGGTGTTTGTCGTTCTGATGAATCTCTTTTGGATATGTCACTACAAGTTCATTGTTCTAATAGTACATTGAACAAAATTCTTCATACCGGCCTCAACATTGAACAAAATTCTTCATACCGGCCTCAACCATATCTAATTGTTGCGAGTGCATAAGCAGAAGGCAATTGTTGTAGATCAAAGTGCCATCATTGGAATGACTTTGTACTCAAATTGACGATAGACCATCGCCCCTGCCTTTTACTTTAAACTCAAAATAAGATACGGAATAGGCTGAGAAGGTCAAGGAGGATGAATCTTGTTCTTTAACTTTTTCTTGTGCAGCTTCAGCTTGGGAGTCCTCATAATGTTTGGCTACTTCCTCTTTCCTCTTAAAAAATCAACGTTGAAACACCGACCATATCTAGTCCACCAAAACCACAATTAGGAGAGTACTAGCATCCTTCAGTAATGCTGATAGGTCTTGCAGAAGTTTAGAGTGAGTTTGGGTGCTTGAAATTTTTCACTGTACTTTTAAAACTCTTCAAATGATGCCAAAACAGGGAAAATTTAAAATAAGAGTCAAGTACCAAGGCTTAAAGGCAACGTCACCAATGAAGAAAATCAACCCCAAATTTGGCTAGAATTTAGATAAAGGAAGATGAATTTTAAATTAACACTCCAAAAGATATATAATTTCATTCAACTGAAAAAACAACCCAAAATGGAACAAAGAAGCTATTTTATAGGCATTACAAATTTGTTTAAACATAAAAGAAATCAAAAGTTTACATAGAAACTATAAGCATTAAATATAATAAATAGTTGCAAAACTCTAAGTTTATGCTCTAAAAATAAGTCTTGTTTCCAACCAAAGTCTTTTAAATGTTGTTCCATCTCAGCTTCCTTTCCCAAAGAGTCACATAAAGGTTGTTTTATGACTTTGACTCCAAATAATCAAATTAAGGTTAAATGAAGTGTATGGACTAAGAAAATCACGGGCTAGACGAATTTAGGCTTCTTTTTTCTCATTTTACAACAATTTACCTTCTGGGGCTGAATTTAAGCTTGATTTATCTTGGAACAAATTCATATTTGACTTGTCTTACACCGAATTTACATCAAATGCATTTATACTAGTTACAATATTGGTGGTCATTGCATCATAGTGTTGTAGTGTCATACTAAAAAATGAGATCTAACTTACCTATAAAATCTCACCTCATTTTGTAACTACAGTTGGGTATATTAATCTCAACTTGTTCATGTGTTTTTCGAACTTACTAAGCACATATGCCTTCGCAACAATATAATTTTCAGCTAGTATCTCGCTTTGAGGTTTCATTCGATATGGTAGGAACAAAAACTATGATATAAGTGGGGAAAAACTTTTCTTACCCCTTTCAATATGCTATCATGTCGATCCGATACAAACACTAAATCGAATATAGAACCAAGTTAATTTCGTAACTTATGCAAGAACCACCCCTATGATGCATCATTTTTGTAGTCCCCTACTCTAGATGCCACAAGATAAATCTGATCATTTCCATTAAGAGCGACCGCTACAAACAGTGTCCCCGTATGTGCCTTTCAAAAAAGTGTGGTCAATAGCAATCATGAGCTGAATTGATGAATGAAAACCACGAATAAACAGGCCAAGAGCCATGAATAAGTATAAGAAATGGTCATCCTCGTCCATTTTTAAATGTATATTGTGCCCGAGTTATTGTCTTCTAAAACATGGCAAAACTATGGCAATAGTTTAAAAGACTTTGCTAGATCCTCGTACGCTAATCTACGTGCTTCTTCCCTGACTAACTATGCCTTACAGTAAGACACAAGCACTTTAAACTCTCGATGTATGTCATCTCATATGTTTATTGGGGTGTAAATCCTATTACTTGTTTAGCGATGCCCTTATTATAGCTAGTTGCTTCAATAACTATGAATTGTCTTAATCCATTTAGCATGCCAATATTCTTTATTTTTGTATGTGTTATTTCCTCGGACTCGTCATTTACAATGGTCTACTACACACTTTGCCTTGAAACAATCTGTTGTGGACTTGACAACCTTAAATTGAAAATGTTTCTTCAATGCCATGATACTTAGTGCATCCCATAAGTTTTTCTTCCAAATGAAAATTTGGCCAACACGTGTCACTGGAATCAGAACAAGATAATATATCTCGCGATTGAAAAAATGATGGTGGAATTGGTAGCAAACAATTAAGATAACTTGATAACCCTGACATGTTCTCTTTGAACAGTGAGTGCTAGGCAAAGACGCAATGTGCGAGATCAGTTTTTGGGTGTGTGACAGTCGCGTAGAGGAGCTACGGTCGTCACACGAATAGTTCGGAAAGCTCTTAAAGGACCAAGACATATACATATGCATATTTCAAAATTTTAAACATTTTTAAACATAAATATAAAGTTAAGAAGTTATACTTCTTTAAGTTGTTATCCAGAAAGCAAGTCAATCTCTTCACTTGCATCCAAGCGTATCCATACGTCGGATTTGTGAAGACGTTTCCAGTTTCGTGATGAGATTTCCAGCTATATGTATTAACTTCACTAAGGTAACACTAGATTCTCTACACTTAGAAAACCTAGCCAATGAATGGGAAGATAAGAGAAAGAAACACCTTTTAATCTCTTCATTTTCTTCCTATTTCTTTTTCTCTCTTTTGCTTCTTTGTCCCTTTTGTTCTATGTCCAAAACAAAGCACAAAAATTAACTCAATGCAAGAATGAAGCTCTCAGTTATATAAAGGAAAAAGTAACATCAAAGACTTTACGCTTAAGTCTTACTTTATCAATTCAACTTCAAATTGAATTCCTTCTCTTGGTTTCCATATATACAAACGTATAACACCTACATGCATTTTAATTCATTAATTGAATAAAGGCATGTCATGTGTCAAGTTATGATATGTGTGTTTAATTAACATTAATCAAATTAATGTAATAATATAATATATTAATCAAATTAATATATTAAAGCAAGAGAGAGAAATATATATACATATTATATTATTACTTTCATAATATATATGTAATCATTATATATATATCTTATATTATTACTTTACTAATATAATAAGTAATGATTAATTTAGATATTTATACATATATTAGTTTAATATATATAAAAAGTAATTATTACCTTTTTGATATTTATTAATATATTAATATAAAATATATTTATTATTTTATTATTACTTTAATCATTATTAAAGTATTAAATCTCAACTATTGATTCAAAATGAATTGACATGATTTAATCAAAGGCTTGACATTTGGCAACATCATATGGTGCCGCTTGTCAACCAAGAAACCATTTGATTAAATAATATTTAAATAATTAATAATGAATAAACTCATTTATTCATTAATATTTTTATATCAAATAAATCTGTCAATCATATTTACACTATCTCATAAATTATCGAAATATTTTTCACGCATATAAGTGCTAGCGTGTCCTTGCCAAAAAATTTATTTTTTATAATAAAAAATCAAACTGTTATCCAATCAAAGTATTAAAAAAATATCATTAACTAATTAATTATTATTGTATAAAATCAATTACTATCATTATTAACTGACTAATGTGTGTGATCCCATAAGTTCATTGTGAGTTGAACATGAACAAATATGAACTATTTTGTATCTCATTGATACAAATCTTTGTAACCAAAGCATCCAATGATCATAAGTGACCTCTTGCAAGATGTCATTATTAGTGTATGCCCTAGAAACCATTAGTGTTATTGGTTTCAGAGTTTGTGTATATTGTGAATATTTATATAATAAATAAAAGAAAGAGTTCTTTATTTACATATGTATGTTGCTTCCTTTATTTATTCATGCTATATAATAAAGTATGTATGTGAATTGTCTAGATAGTTTATTTAATTGTTAAATAAAATTATCAAATCTGTTTCTTACAGAAGTGATATAGATTGGGCATCAATATCACATAGTAGGCATACTAAATGCCGCCTATGAATATCATAAAATGATATTAGTGAGAGTGACATTGAAAGTCATGTCACAAGGGAATTAGTATGGATTTATAGTTAGAGAACTATTTATCAAACTTGACCAAAGAATGATAAATCACATGGTATGCATGTAGTTAATGATTTATCGAAAAGATTGTATTAATGTACAATGTGATCCTCTAACCTGAGACGTCAGAGTCAGATTTTAAATGAACATTCATGGTTCATATGGTATATAAGTACATGACTAATCATGTCTTGTATGATAAAGTCGGTTTGGTTATGCATGGTTCATATAAAAATTCAAATGATAGTTAAGATGGGATCTGTTGACTCGTTTAGAAGGATTGAGTATTTTCGCTAACTTTATCCAAGTTTGAGCTCTTAAACAAATGTCGATAAATGTTTGAAACTAAGCCTTTGATCAAAACAAAATAAATATTGCATGAAGAGTTCATAGGGGTAAGTTTAGAACATATAGATCGACAATTAATAAAATATCAAATTTAGGGTATTGATATTCCATGAACTCTAATTTGATTAGGATTAGGCAACAGATGGATTTTATCCACACTGTACGTGCAATTCAAGCAAGGTTTGATGATGAATTATTTCATTGTGGATTAGGGACTAAAGCGTATTGCTAGATGCCAACTATAGTCGTTGAGTTTCGAATTATTCGGATATGACTCACAGGTAATTTATTTTGAATCTTCATGGTCACACTAATAGTCTTAAACCTTTGGAAGCTATACATGAGAGAGAAAATTATTCGTAGAAGGCTAGCACCTTTGAGAATAATTTAATAAGCCGAAAAATCAAATATATGTGTATATGTAAGTGTTATATATGTGTGTGTATTTATAATTCTTTAATTAGTTAAAGAATTATGACAATTACGTAAATATATAATTTAAGGTAAATTACATATACTTAATTGTTATTTTGATAATTATCCTTGAGCCAATTCTATAAAAGGGTATTATGGTAATACCATAATAATTAATTAATAAAGTATTTATTTATTAATTATTAATAATTAAATACAATGGTATTATAGTAAATTCTAAAAAATAATTTTATGGTAAATTCTATAAAGAGGGCTTTATGGTAATACCATA
The DNA here is from genome assembly GCA_035584115.1 of Cedrela odorata. Classification (NCBI taxonomy): domain Eukaryota; kingdom Viridiplantae; phylum Streptophyta; class Magnoliopsida; order Sapindales; family Meliaceae; genus Cedrela; species Cedrela odorata. Next base: position 17,335,910 of record JAXCLQ010000011.1, on the reverse strand, counting down.
ATAATTAATTAAATAAAATATTTATTTATTAATTATTATGTTTTAAATGAATGGATAATTATAACAAAAATTGACCAATAACTAGCTAGCATTTGTTTTAGTTTTGGCCATGTATGGAAAAGGCAAAATGAAAGGCTTAAATTGTTTCCTTATGATGGAAATGAAGATATATATATATATATATATATTTAATTGCATTGAAAAGTCAAAATTGGAGTTTTATCTTTGTTTTGGACGAGAAATAGTTTTGCAATTGAAACGAAAATTGGTTTACTTTTCTTCTTGGCCAAGAAAGGGAAAAAAAAAAGAAAAAATGATATTTTTCTTTCAAAATTTTCCATAGAAGAAAATTATTTTCTTCAAGCTTCCAAGGGGTCTTGAAAGTGTAGATTGAAGAGGTTACATGTATTTGTAACTAATCCTCATTAACTTAAGGCTTGAAAAGGTAAAAAAAAAAAATATTCAAAAACCCTTACTTTTATACATATATGTAGATATATGCAAAGACTTCAATTTATGCATATTTTTAGGCCATAGAATCCAACAAATGGTGTCAGAGCATGTTAGGATGATTTCTTTGGTGTTGATTTGCTTTTGTATAGCTTAAATTAATTGTTGGAAACCATGATTCAAATATAGTATATTAGGGTTTATGGAAAATTTTGTTTTCCTATTATGTCTAATATGTTTCAATGTTTTAAAATTGGATTTTGTTGACATGGTTGGAATTTATTTGTTATGGTTTCGTGTTCTAATTTGATTAAAGTTGATGGAAATAGGATTTTATCATTTTGATGACTAATTTACATGTGATGTGAAATTGATTATCAAATTGATATGTAATTAGTGAAACCATGATAAAAATTGGATCAAAAGTGTTTGGATCCATGTGTTATTGATTTGGTCATAATGTGAATTAAGGTAAAAAGTGTGTTTTATCTTAAGTTTGCATGATTAAATTGATGGGATTAATTTATATTGGTGGAAAATGGTGACAAAATTGTTTTGTTCCAAGAATATATTATATCGTCATGTTGAATTGGTTATGGAAAATTAGTTTCTATATTGAAATTATGTGTTTAAATTGTTTAAACATGTAATCAAATTGTTGTTGTATGTATTTTAAACTATATGCAATGAGATTGGTATGTATGAATAATTATGGATATAAATTGATTAATATGCATAAAATTATTTTATATTAATTTGCACCATAATTTTTTTTCATGTTTGTTTGTTAATTTAAAATGTTGATTTTATGGATTCATATGAAGAATAATTAATTTGTTTAAGAAATATGCAATTTGATTGTGTATACAATTTATTTAATGTGATTAAATAGATAATTAATTGTAAATGTTTTGAATATGTATTTAATTTGATTAAATGCATGCCTATATGTGTATGATTTCTTACATGTTAAAGTTATGTGCATAAATACATTTTTAGTAATGTATATGTATATTTATGAAATGTAGAAACATATATTCATATAGGTTAGTCAAAACATTACTATTAAGTGATTGATAAGTTAGATTTGTCAAATAAATTTAGTAAATGTTACTAATATAATTGATTAAATGTGTCAATATATTAAGTTAACTTAATTGATAATTAGTTGGCTTAATTTGACAATTTAACATTGCTTAATCAATAAAATACTTAAACAAATTATTAATGATTTTGGTATGACCAATTTCAATAACAAACAAACAAATATTCAACAACAAAATAAAACCAATTCAAACAAATATAAACAAAAGTTCTTGTATGACAAAAAGAAAATCACATAAGCAAATCACATGTATAATTATTATATATGAGTTAATAATTAAAGAATTGTTAAAATAATAAAACATGAATTTGTTTAATTAAATTAATATACATATGTATATATATATATATATATATATGTATATTGGTAATATAATATTTATTTATTAGATAAATAAATATTAATGAGTTTAATATTAATATGAAATTTTGAAAATCACATATTTAATTATTTGCATGTTTAAAACATATGTTCGACATATGTAAAATAAATGTATATTAAGACTCCTTAAATAAAATTATTAAATCCTTGCCTCCCATGGTGGGATAACAAGGGAATTCTTTGACATAAATTTTATATCCGAAGAGTCTAAAATGTGAGAGGTATGTGTTTATGAAATTGAATTCAGTTATTTGGTTCTAGGATGTATATTTTTGTCTTGATCAAAATTCTAGAATATGAGGTTATGATGAGAATAACATTTTAGAAAGCACAATGGTATGGATTTAACTAGCTAAGAATTCCAAGATTCTAAAATATGAGGAATTCAAAATTAGGGAAAAAGAAATGAATCAAATCTTATATGTGATATAAAAGGAAAATAGTTCCTACTTATTAGAATTAATTAGCCAAGAATCTAAAATGCGAGGTTGATTAATTTTAATAAGAATTTGATTTCCCACTGATTATTAAAATATCCAACGAAACTTTTGAGTCCTGATTGAGAGAGTGTAGGATTCAAATTAAATAGTGGGAGTTAATTTAAAAAAATTGGCAATTACAATAACATCAAAATGTTTGATTGTTATAATTTTAATAAGTCAAATTGTTTGATTTATTAATTTGTATCATTAACAGAATCTGTTTTGATTCTTTTTCAATTTCTCTCAATATAGTGTAATAAAACAAACACAAAAATGTCAAGCAACATTTTTCTAAGAATTTTGGACAATAATATTTTGACAGGTCCTAATTTTAAAGATTGGCTTAGAAACATTAAAATTATTTTTTACATTGAAAAACTTATCTTGGATGGTCCTTTGCCACTTAACTTAGATGATAATGCTTCACCTGAGGAACGTAATACATTAGAGAAGTGGCATGAAGATAGTCTGTCATGCCCCGACCCTAGGATCCACCTGTGACAATCGCCACAGATCCTCCTAATACATTCCATATATCCAGAAAGTACTAGAAGAGCCTGTAAGACTTCCTATAAAATATAAACACCTAAAAACAGTTTATAAATGTATCTCTCATCTATAGAAGTATTATCAAATAATTTATCTCCGTAATCAATTCATCCATAACATATTTAGAAAACAAACATTTACATATGGGTTGAGTAAAATATTTATTTCTTACATAACATTTAGTTATAATATAACACTTTACATAACTCCCAAGAAATATATGTCCAAATAAAATGCATATCCAGTAGACACTAAATTATACAAGTGAGTCAAGATGAAAAACCTACCAAGAGTTTCTCAAGCTCTCTATCGCCACCACTAGACCGGTTAGGACTAATGTGCCTAATCTGAAAGTTGAAATTATGAGGGGTAAGTATACAACTATACTCAGTGAGTAAATACATATATGCCGATATACATACATGTACAGTCATTTACAAATAGAGATATTGAAATTTATTTAATAATGTAATTAAAATACACATATACATGTTTATGCAAATCAATGATCACAATGCATTTCATTAGTCTGCATTAGTTCTTAAACATGATCAATCAGGTTGGTCATATGTCCTTGACACGTTATCTTGGTCGGGACAAAATCCCTAACCATCATAGGCTTTTCATGCATCGATCATATGTAATAAAAGTTTATCAAATAAGAAATCATTATCATGCTTTGAAAAATCATTTATTTTCTTGGAAAGCATGCATTTATAAAAAAACAAGCTCGCCTCACTGATGTTAGCCCCGAGTAGTCGCTTGGTGACATGAGTGACCGTCCTCGTAATCCGTCAAATCTATGAGATCCTTATCAAGTTGTCAGGACTTTCCATAAGGTCTCTAAAATCGCATATACGTGCACGGCACACACTGGACTTCCCATAGCTTATCCTCTCTTATACAGCCCCACTATGGCACCAACAACCTACACAGCCTCTCATAGGTCCGTCCATAGGTTACAACCTTATATATACAGTAAATAACCTGGCCCATTAGCCAATAAACAATAACTGGCCTTACCGGCCTCATCACAGGTATACATGCATTTATAAATCATTTCATAATAATGGTTATTCATTATACAAAACAAATCTTGGCCTCTCTGACCATTTCATTTATACAAATCATTTTCAACAATGATTTTAAATCAATTCAACAATTCAGGCCTTCCCGGCCATCTCAGCATGTATACATATCAAAACATTTTTAATAAGCAAACCAAAAAATCAAATATCCCAATATCCAAGTAAAGCACATGTAAAACATTCATTTCAACATTTATTTCAACATTTCAAAACAATTGTTTCACACACAAGCGTACATATAATATCACATGCATTTTATTTACATAATTTGTATGTATAAATATACTCACTACTAAGGGGAAGGTAAGCACTCCCATTATTGATCTTTACGCTCAATCAACCCTTCTCGTGGGTTCTCGGAACCTAACACCACACATGCATACATATAATGAATTTCACAATTCCAAATAACTTAACATATATGCATTAAATGTAATGCTCGTGGAAAATATAGCTACGATCCCTTAGTTGACACGTGACACATCACGAGGCTTATTAATCGATATCATTTAACCGATTTCTATCAATGAAATTCCATGGCAATAAGAATTTCTATTTCACATTTTCGTCTAAAATGGATTACTCATTCCAAAACAATATCTAGCATGTATATCATCACCATATACTTTCACTTGTCCCCAAAGCAACACAAATATGCATTTCTTATACGAAATCTAAATAAATTTCGCATGAACAGTAAGGTCTAGATTTGCAATATGCTCACATTCTTAAAATATAACTTATAACTGTTTAATAGGCCTGCCTTTAGCCTGTAGAAATCCTCAGAAACTCTACATTATCTTTTAAATACAAAACTCCCAAGTTCTCGTCGAACCCTAACTTTTCCTCCTTGTTGTTTTCAGTCTGAAATCAGTACCAAATTGATGTGGAAGGAATGGGTAATCACTTAGCAAACAAATTGAAAAGAATGCTAAGGGATTTGTCGAAATGTATGAAGAAATCAGAGAGAAAAAGAAAGAGAGAGGTGTTTTAGAGAGAGAGAGAGAGAGAGGAAAATGAATGAATAATTAAAACTCTGAGGTTGAATCCCCCTCTTAGGTATCTATAATAGTGGGCAAAAAGACTAATTTACCCTTTAAATTTCACTCAAATTAGCATCATATATCGATACTTTTAGACAATGTATCAATACTTTTGGACTGAGTATCGATACCTTGGGTCTAGGTATCGATCTGTTTCTTAAAAATTCTATTTTAAAAATTTCATCGATCTCGAGTATTAATACATTTGTCTTTACGTATTGATCCCTTCTTTTCAATGTATCGATACCTTTGTAAAAGGTATCGATATGGTTCAACATGTAAATATTTTTCAACTATCTGTTTTGCCATGGATCGATACCTTTAGTAAATGTATCGATCTAGTCTAACTTGTAATTATTTTTGAACTCTCTATTTTGTAAGGTATCAATATTTTCTCCATAAGTATCGATCTGTTCAGTGGGTGTCGATCTGTATTCTTCATGTATCGATACCCTTGGCCTCAAGTATCGATATTTTCTATCCAATAATCTATTTTCTCACAAAAGCTTAAAATAAAAATTTTTCCCTGCGGCCTCTGCCTCCGGAATCCCTGCAAAGGCGATGCCCCTTGACCTCGCTCTCTAACCGACTAGCGAGATCACCAAAAGCTTCAGCGTAGGGTAACATACCGAAATTCAACTTATGCAAAATTCCAAATCATAACATCAAATTCATTTCATTCATATCATTTATCTCAATTTAAATTTACCTAAGCCTCGATACTATGTCAACTAAACATTACCATGCATGTGTAAACTTGAATGTCATTAATTGACCACGTTATCCTTATGTTTGGAAAACATGGTTTAACATAGTCAATGAGCTTGTGGATATATGTTGGCCTCTATGAGTAGAGAACTTCAAACTAAGCATGTGAATTTTTTGAGTGCTTATGACATCCTTCTCGCTTTACAAGAGTTGTATAGCGAGAGTAAACGGGTCGTTGAGTATGAGTTGTGTTCTTCCCTCTTTAGTATGAGACTAATAGAGGGAATTTCGCCCAATAATCATGTAATTAAAATGATTAATGCTATCAGGCAGTTGGATATCTATATGCTAACCATGTCAGATCTCCTTAAAGTGAATTTGATTCTACAATCCCTCCCTCCCAGTTAGAAAATGTTTATAACTAATTACAATCTGAATAGGATTGAGCAAACTCTTCCTGAGTTAATCAATGAGATTCAAGAATTCTATAAACAGAATTCTAAGGAGAAGGGATATGAAGATATCTAAATGGTTACAACTAGTAAGACTAGTAAAAAGAAAAAGAAAACATAACAAAAAAGCCCAAAAGTTGGATATAAAAAGAAAAATGTTTCCATTATGGTCAAGAGGGACATTGGAAGAGGAACTGTCCTCTATACCTTAACAATCTTAAGAAGGCTCGAACAGATATGTATAGTTGTTATATGATTGATTATGAATTAAATGTTATTTCTGATCATCATTCCTGTATATTAGATTCAGCAGCTACATCTCCTTTGCAAACAATGTTGAATAGTTCTACGTTGTCTAAAGGCGAGATCATTTTGAGGATGGCTAATGGAGCAACTGTTGCTACAGAAGCTAGAAGATCTTGCATGTTGAGGCTGTCAACTAGACACTTTTTGAGATTAAATGATGTTTTGTATTTTCCTAATGCTACAAGAAACATAATTTATGTATTTGTATTATGTAAATATGGTTACAATGTAGAGTTTAATGGAAATGAATATTTAATACATTTGAGAAGTGTATTAGTTCGTAGAGCAGAAAATACAAATGGTTTATATGCCCTTCAATTGAATAAAAGTTATTCAATTCAATCTATTACTAATAAAAGAATTCGAGATAATTCAAATCCTAAATATCTATGGCATCATAGATTAGGTCATATTGGAGATAAACGATTAAATCAACTTAGAAACAGTGGGCTTGTAAGTTCACTAGGTTCAAAACCTATCCCAACTTGTGAATCGTATCTTTAAAGTAAAATGACCAAATCTCCTTTTAAGAGTAAAAGTGTGAGAGCTAAAGAATTGTTAGAACTCATACATGCAGATGTGTGTGGACCATTCAAAACCCAAGTAAGAAGAGGATTTGAGTACTTCATTATCTTTACTGATAATATGTCACGGTATGCGTATATGTATTTAATGAAATATAAATCTGAATCCTTTGAAAAGTTTAAATAATTCAAGAATGAAGTAGAAAAATAAACTGGAAAGAATATTAAATCTTTACAATCAGATCGTAAAGGAGAATATTTAAGTACAAAATTTCAAAGATTCTTAAAAGATAATAGAATTATATCATAATTAACTCTTCCATATATACCACAGCTAAATAGGGTAGCAGAAATGAGAAATCGTACCTTATTAGATATGGTATGATCGATGGTAAATTTTACAAATTTACCAACTTCTTTGTGGGGATATGCCTTACTAACTACTGTACATATTCTAAATAAAATCCCATCAAAATCAGTCCAAAAGACTCCGTATGAGATACGGAGTGAAAAGAAACCCAGTCTCAAATATATGAGAATTTAGGGGTGTTCAGATTATGTTAAATTAGTTAACACTGATAAACTAGATGTTAAATCAGAGAAGGATCAGTTTATAGGGTATTCTAAAGATAGTTTAGGATATTATTTTTACTTCCCGACTGATCAAAGAATTTTGATCAGTCGAAATGCACGCTTCTTAGAAGAAGAGTTCTTAGAAGAAGGCAGTGCAAGAAGAAATATTGAGCTCAAGGAGGAATCTTTAGATGCTCAAATCGATGATACTGGTGAAAGAGTTTCTAGTCAGCAAACCTCGATACCTATTCTAGCTCGAAAATTTTCTAGAGTATCGCAACCTCCAGAGCGATACGAACTTCTCCATGAGCAAGATTTTGAATCTTACCTAATAGGAGAAGTTGATCATGGAGATGATTTTAAAAGTTATAAAGAATCAATCTTGGATAAAGATTCGGGAAAATGGTTAGAAGTAATGAATTCTGAAATACAATCCATATATGCCAACCAAGTCTGGACATTTGTAGATCCATCAGAAGGAATTATTCCTATTGGATACAAATGGATCTTCAAGAGAAAGATTGGTAAGGATGGCAAGGTCTCTACCTATAAAGCACGGCTTGTAGCAAAATGATATACTCAGAAACAAGGGTTGGATTATGAGGAAACCTTTTCACCAATAGTCATGATTAAGTCCATCCCAATTATGTTAGCCATTACAGCATACCATGATTATGAAATCTGGCAAATGAATGTTAAAACTACATTTCTTAACGGGTTTCTTGAAGAAACCATTTATATGCAACAACCTATAGGGTTTATGTCCACTACAGATAGAAATAAGGTGTGCAAATTGCATCGATTTATTTATGGATTGAAGCAAGCTTCTCGAAGCTAGAATAAATGATTTGATAAAGTAATTAAGTCATTTGGCTTCGTACAAAACCCAGATGAACCTTGTGTTTATAAATGGATTAAAGATCATGCGATCATGTTCCTTGTATTATATATGGATGACATATTATTAATGAGAAATGATGTTGGCATGATGACTGAGGTGAAAATATGGTTATCCAGAACCTTCTCAATGAAAGACTTAGGAGAAGTGACCTATGTCCTTGGAATTTGCATCTATAGAGACAAAGTGAAAAGAATAATAGGATTATCCTAAGAACTATACATAGAGAAAATGTTGAAAAGGTTCAACATGAAGAATTCTAAAAGAGGTATCTTGCCCTTCAATCATGGTCTTAATCTTTTTAAAGATTTTAGTCCAAAGACCGATGAAGAGGCATAGCGAATGCATAATGTACCTTATGCTTCAGCTATAGGTAGTTTAATGTATGCAATGTTATGTACAAGAACTGATATAGCATATGCTACAAGTGTTACGAGCAAATATCAGGTAAAATCCAGAGGAAAAACATTGGTCAACTGTTAAGACAATCCTTAAATACTTAAGAAGAACTAAAAATTGAATTTTAAGTTATGGATGTCAAGAGTTGAGCATTCAGGTATACTCAAATTCTGATTTTCAATCAGATGTGGATGATAAAAAGTCTACATTTAGATTCATTTTTGTGTGTAATGTGGGTGCTATTAGTTGGAAGAGTTCCAAACAAACTACAACAACAGACTCCACTACTAAAGCTGAATATATTGTTGCTTCAGAAGCTGCAAAAAAGGCTTTTTGGATACGCAAGTTTGTATCTAAACTAGGTGTGGTTCCAAGCATGAGTTATCCGATAACTATGCTCTATGACAATACTGGAACTATTGCATAGGCCAAGAAACCAAAAGCACACCAAAAGTCTAAACATATTCAGCGAACATATCACACTTTGAGAGAGTTCATTGGAGCAGGAGAGATACTTATACAGAAAATATCTTCAGCGGACAATATAGCTGACTCACTGACTAAAACAATGACACAGAAGCAAATGGACTATCATCTTGAGAAAATGGGTATACGATACAACCACGAATGGCTTTAGTTCAAATGGGAGATTGTTAGTGTATGCCCTAGAAACCATTCGTATTGTTGGTTTCAGGACTTGTGTATATTGTGAATATTTATATAATAAATAAAAAAAAGAGTTTTTTATTCACATATGTATATTGCTTCCTTTATTTATTCATGCTATACAATAAAGTATATATGTGAATTGTCTAGATAATTTATTTAATTGTTAAATAAAATTATCAAATCTGTTTCCTACAAAAGTAATATAGACTGAGCATGAATATCACATAGTAGGCATACTAAATGCCGCCTATGAATATTATAAGATGATATTAGTGAGGGTGACATTGAAAGTCATGTCACAATGATGATAAATCACATGGTATACATGTAGTTAATGATTTATAAAAAAGAATGTATTAATGTGCGATGTAACCCTTTGACTTGAGACGTCAGATTCGGATTTTACATGGACACGCATGGTTCATATGTTATATAAGTACATGACCAATCATATTTTATATGATAAAGCCGGTTTGGTTATGCGTGGTTCATATAAAAATTTGAATGATAGTCGAGATAAGATCTGTTGACTCGTTCAAAAGGATTAAGTGTTTCCGCTAACTTTATCCAAGTTTGAACTCCTAAACGAATGTCGATAAATGTTGGAAACCAATTCTTTGATCAAAGCAAAATAAATACTGCATAAAGAGTTCATGGGGTAAGTTTAGGACATATTAATCGACGATTCATAAAATATCAAATTTAGGGTATTGACATTCCATAAACTCTAATTTAATTAGGATTAGATAACATAAGGATTTTATACAAACGGTACGTACAATTCAAGCAAGGTTGATGATGAATTATTTCAATGTGGATTAGGGACTATGGCGTATTACTAGATACCAACCATAGTCGTTGAGTTTCAAATTGTTCGGATATAACTCACTGCTAATTCATTTTGAACCTTCATGGTCACACTAATATTCTTAAACCTTTGAAAGCTATACATGAGAGAGAAAATTATTCTTAGAAGGATAGCACCTTCGAGAATAATTTAATAGGCCGACAAATTAAATATATGTGTATATATAATAAGTGTTATACATATGTATGTATTTATAATTCTTAAATTAGTTAAAGAATTATGACAATTATATGGCTCATGGATAATTATCAAAATAATAATTAAGTATATGTAATTTAAAGTAAATTATCCATGAGTCAATTCCATAAAAGGGTATTATGGTAATACTATAATAATTAATTATTAAAGTGTTTATTTATTAATTATTAATAATTAAATAAAATGGTATTATAGTAAATTTCAAAAAATAATTTTATGATAAATTCTATAAAGAGGGCTATTATAGTAATACCATAATAATTATTTAAATAAAATATTTATTTATTAATTATTATGATTTAAATGAATGGATAATTATAACAAAAATTGGCCAATAACTAGCTAACAATTGTTTTAGTTTTGGCCATGTATGGAAAATGCAAAATAAAAGGCTTAAATTGTTTCCATGTGATGGAAATGAAGATATATATATATATATATATTTAATTGCATTGAAAAGTCAAAATTAAAGTTTTATCTTTGTTTTGGACGAGAAAGAGATTTGCAATTGAAACAAAAATTGGTTTACTTTTCTTCTTAACCAAGAAAGGGAAAAAACAAGAGAGAAAAAATGAAATTTTTCTTTCAAAATTTTCCATAAAAAAAAATTATTTTATTCAAGCTTCCAAGGAGTTTTGAAAGTGTAGATTGAAGAGATTACATGTATTTGTAACTAATCCTTATCAACTTAAGGCTTGAAAAGGTGAAAAAGAATTTCTAAAAGCTTTACCTTTATACATATACATAAAATATATGTAAAGACTTCAATTTATGCATGTTTTTAGGCCATAGAATCCTACAGTCATGACCACTAGATATAAATGAATGAATATATCGGATAAACTCATATAGTCGTACGTGCATGTAATAAAATCTCTCTGCTATTGACTCCCAATTAAGTATGAGTTATGGTGTTGTCAAACCCCTAATTCAGTTATAGGATTAGAACCTCAACCATATACAGGATTTATATATCTGAAAAAAAAAATTCATAATATACATGCTTTAGCCAAAGACTTTATTTCTATGTATGATAGTTCCACCTAATATCTCAAGCTCCAACATCTAAGTCAGCAGATTCTATTTTGGTTATTACATGTCTTCATACATTAAGAACACATTGCCAGAAAGCTTCTTTCACCACACATATACAGAAGTGAACGATGTGCCTTAGTGCATAGAGCAGCCGTGACACCTTAGTTCATAGGACTAGTGATACACTAGTACAGCTATGCAATGTATTATTAATTGTGGATAATCACCCATGTGTTACATTTGGTCACATTTAGTAACACATTCACCAATGTATTACCCATATTTATGCTCTTGTAACATAAGACTTGTCACCCAACTATTAGCATCCAATACTAATTATTGGTAGCATCAAATATACCAGTCATGTAATGTTATATTCCCATATAATATTACCTCAATCAGAAATTGATTCGGATGTAATTAAATCAGAGACTTTGTACTCATATTTACAAATCTTTGTAGATAAAGTCTTGACATTATAATATATCACAAGATCTCATTCTACATTTTACATATAATATAAATTAGCAACTAAATATGAAAAATGATTTAAAAGTCATTTTATTAATCGTAAACTAATTTATAATTAATTATAGAAATATATTTACAAAAGGAATAATATCCCTGAATCATATAACACGATTGGTTCTAAAGTATTTCCCAAACACTCTTAACATCCAATGAGCTGCTTTTTGACTTAGTCTAAATTCACATTCACTATTGCATCAATATCCTTGTCGCAATAGTTTCTACTAGAGGTCCTCATTGTCTCGCCATGAATGTTAGGCACGTCTATGTCTTGCATGCATGGTTAACTATCAAAATAATCATGCATGGAGTCCTCATTGTATCGACATAGAGAGCATCCTCCATGAATTGCGGGAACTTCATAATGGCATGGTCAAGTGACATACGTTGTAAGAGTTATGTGCAGAAGCGGAGAATAATGTTGAGCATGGTTGAATTGGTTGTTCCCCCAAGAAGAAAAAAATGGTTGTATACTAACTTCCGGATTGTTAAGCTACAATGGAAAAATTTAGGACATTTTATGATCTCCAATAATATCCATCCTATGATCTACAATAACTATCCATCCATTGAATTCAACATGTTATTCACAAAACCAAATACATCTTAGTCACCTATGATATCAACGTACCCAATGGACCTTGTGTTGGCATTCCCCTATTCTAATACCAATATTGACTTCTGTTGGATCTACATGAATGCCATCTTATATCATTCGTAACAATTGTTGACAGTTGTCTTCTTTGATATGGGTAAAAGTCGGACCCTCCCACCAATGTATTTTTTAAAACTGTGCAGGATGTAACCCGTGATTTTCCATATTTAATAGTTACTATCAAAAATTCAGTCATACTTACATAAAAGTAACAAAAAAGCACATTCAATCATTAGTGAAATTTAATTTATTTTCACAGTAATAAGAATTTATTTTACCTAAAAAATCAAAAACAAATTTATTTTACAATTGCACTCGTGCACAAGTCCGTAGTTCCGATGGACTAGTTTTGCATTATGGATTTCGGGTTTAATACCTATCATATGTAAATATTGATTCATGAATTTAACCAAAAATAAGCTAGAAAAAACTCACTTTTAGTGTTTATATTAACGTTCCAACCGTCGATATACAATGAAATCTTGCCCGTACATTCGTTCTAACCATTGAAATATGCCAGAATTTTCAACCGTCCACTTGCACGAAAAATTCTTGGAAGTTTGAATATGCAAAGTTTGGTGAATGAAACCTATAAGGTAAAACAAGTGATTTTCGAATTTCTGTTGAGTTGAAAGTGAGTAATCATGTAGGGATAAATTTACACACACATTAATATAGATTCATAATCTATTCCCTTATTCATAAATATTAATATAGATTCATAATCTATATTAAAACCATAATTATAAATCTTTACACACGCACATATATTTTAATAAATTAATTTAAAATTATTTGCTACTCCATTTATTTCATAATCTACATTTAAAAAATAATTTTATTAAATAAATATTTAAATAATATTAATTAATAATAATTACATTAAAATATTCTAAATTTTATTACTCAGTATAGTAAAACTTTAAATTTTAATATAAATTAACTTTTTAAATAATATGATAATATATTAATATTATTTATTTTAAATTAATTAAATATTAAAATATTAAAAATTTAGAATATACATTAATACCTAATATAAATAAATTAAAAATTAAATTAAATTAAAATTTTATATATAAAAATAAACAAATCAAAAATATATTTATATTTTAATTAGTTAACAAAAGTGTGCATTTTCACAATTTATGGTAAAGTAAAATTGCCTCAAACCTATATGAAAACCCCTGGTAGATAATGTTAGCAAGAAACCGATAAATTTTCCAGTATCTTTAAAACTCAGATACATTAGTATATCAACACAATGAATGCATCATTCATCGCATAAAACTTTGCTCGAATATCGACAAAACTGGTAGAGCCATCAGCGGAGACCATGCCTCCCCCCACCCAATCAAATTAAGTTTTATTAAAAAAAAAAAAAAAAAGATTGTATGAACATAATTGATTTCCTAATGCTTTTTTTTTTTTTCTCAATACCTTGCCCCTCCTCCCACTTCTATTCCGTACACTTTGCCACTCCAACTAAATCTGGCTCCGTTCCAGAATAAGCAGCAACAAGCCTCAAAAATTGTCTCTTGTCGGACAAATATCCTAGCTTTCTCTTTCCTCCCTTTTTTTCTCTTACTTTCTTCCTCACATTCTCGCCAATCCACGGCAATCAAAAGATGAATGTTATTTCTTAGTTTTATTCTGCCATCTCAAAATAAAATCGATGGCCAAAACCCAAGATCAATTATGGCAGTAGGTATCCAGATATATCTTAAATTCTCCGTTATCTCTGCAAAAGCAACAATTCTTTCATTACTCCTTCACAAGTCCTGCTCCCCTTGGCATTTTCTTGGACACCGCTGCCAGAAATAAAACATTCAATCAATCAAAGATCATAAAATTGTTTAACCATAAATGTAAAAGACATTAGATTGCCTCTCAGCAATATATGGAACCCTCAAAATCTTAAAACATATAAAGCACAAGCATCTAAGATAAATTATGTATAATGTTGTTCATAGTCGGTCACCACAGCCTTTTGAGTAATTAGATCAAAAGTTGCAATATTGGCAGGGAAGAGAATGGTTTACTCCTTGAGTCACAAAAATAAACAAAGGCCTGCCATTATGGTCACAAGGCTCACTTGAACTTCCAAACTAACTTCCATTTATCATACTATCCATTTTATTTTTGACTTGGGGTTCAAGAGGTGTTATAAATGGTGCACCGTTAGATATTTCCAGTCTCCATTTAGTGGGAGAGAGAGAGAGAGAGAGAGAGAGAGAATCACATCTTGTATTGGAAAATAAATAATATAAATTTTCACTATAGATGGGTCATTCAATAACACGTGGAACACAATCACTTTAGCAGTTTATCCAATAACATTCAATGAAGATATATAAATATGATGTTTGCATGACCTTTTTTGAGTCTATGAACTAGTGAACAATTTTTCTTTTGTTTTTTTCCCTGGAACAAAACAAAAGATACTATAAAAACAATTTGGTTGGCATCTTAAAATCACAGTGAAAATCAATTATGAATGAAAGTACAAGTCCATTGGAGAACTACAATGTATATTGGTTTTGGTTAACGGTGATATCACAGAAATTCAAATTATAGGACTAATGCTTTTTAATGGTACAATACTTTTATAAAATTAATGGTGATTCCACAGATGTTATTTCTTTCCATATCATTCAAAAGAAAACAGAAGAAAAGATGTTAATGCCAAAAATCCAATGAATGGTTATTGATGCTAAGAAACAAGGTTGAGAATTACTAAAATTGATTTATGAATCTAACCATAATATGATTCACATACTATCTATCTTAGGGAAAAACTTAACTAATGGAAGAAGGGGACACTCCAAAAGAATCTAAAGACACTAAAAACAATCACCAAAATACCTTGGTTATTACCCTGCCTTGACCCAAGCTGCGGAAACTGTCTGCATATAAGAGTAATTACATTTTCATTTTTAATATCTATTTACATTGTGCACATATCAGGTTCAAGTTATTTGATCAAATTTTACTTTAGACCAAATGCTCCAGTGTTCACATTACACACAGAGACAGAAAGAGAGAGAGAGAGAGAGAGAGAGGCATACGATCTTCAACATCCTTGAGCTGGTAATAGTGGGGTGCAATTTCAACCAACCACTCCGGTTTTAGTTCAGTTACCTGCAATTCATCTGCCAGTTTTAGCTATGATTGCAAACAAATATTAGGAAAAACCTTTAACCTGGGTAACAGTTACAGAAAAATAGTTACGGTGGAAACTGACCTGCCTCATGTATTCCTTAGTTGTTAGAACTAATTCATGGTACACTACCCATCTTGGGAGCACCTGAAAAGAGGAAACAAACAAAATCTCAACCACAATAGAAAATTAATATGACACTAACATTACTATAGAATGCATAAGCTATCACATTTTTTCTAGGAATTATTCAAATTCTGGTGTCACTTATGACATTTCCTCCGAAACAAAGTTAAAAGGGTCTTTGATGATTGTTTCAATTGGCATAGAAAACCCACAAGACAAGTTTGTTAACCAATTTGCATACATGTGACAAAGGAGATGAATAATTTACAGGAACAATGGTTAAGACATCAGCAATCAAACTCAACAAAGATAACAGATTATTAGTGTTGTTGACTCGTCCTCAAATTCAGTTAACTAAAATAATAAGCCAATACAAGATCCAACAACCTGGGGCATCGGATGCCATTTTATGAAGATATCCATGCAAAAAGTTCAATGGCAAGTGTTATATTCAATAATTGCATACCCAGAGCCAGTTTACAGACAAAAACAACATTAAACATTATTGCCAAAAAGTTTTATATTAATTTCTAGACATATGGTTTCATATATGTTTGATTTTTTAATAGGAAACTGAACAATTTATTAAAGTGTAAAAGATAAGTACATAGGTGGACCAGATCCCACTGATGAGGCAAAACAACTTTACATAGGAGACAAAAACTATATGAAAAGAAGATTACTTTTCTAAATTAACCATAGACAAAACTCTGGCCCCTGAAAACTAAAACTTCCCAGGAAATCAGACAGTTTTAAGACCTGACCAGGAATAACCAGACTATTTTACAACCCCTTCCCAATCCATGAAACAATGAACTCTTAACAAATACATAGAGGCTAAATGTAATCTAATCAGCAATTTCTTCTTTATTTTACTTTGCATTATCCAATATCTTAAAGCATAAGCATTCTCAGTGACTGGTTCAATCACTAATCATTTTCAACAAGCTTCAAAGAAAATAACCTGATAATGTATATAATATCCTTGCCATCATTTCATGGAATACCATGCTCAGAAACAGTCACAATTCAAACTCTCAAGACTATTACAAGAGAGCATTGCCTCGATAGCATATAAATCACCACAACAAACTAGACAGGAGAGGGATATATTCCCATTTTATCTCACAAAGAAAAGTAAACTAGTCTTCTGAGCTATTTTGAATGTGAGCCCGTTTATCTCACATAGAAAAAAGTAAATGCTCTCGACAGCATATAAATCACCACAACAAACCAGACAGGATAGGGATATATTCCCGTTTTATCTCACAAAGAAAAATAAACTAGTCTTGTGAGCTATTTTGAATGTGAGCCCGTTTATCTCACATAGAAAAGTAAACTAGTCTTCTGAGCTATTTAGACTGTGAGAACCTAGCTCCAAATTGGATTTAACAATCAATTTTTCATTCTCCAAAATGCAATTAGAGCAGGTAGGGTTATTCACATTTGATTTGATGGTTAGAAGCAAAATGAGAACCGAGCAGTGGTATGGTAATTATAAAAATTTCTGGGGGGAAATTGAGATGTCTCCTATGTTACGCATAACAAGAGGACATATCAATGTAATTTCATAAAGTTATTCAACCTGAATGCTACATAAAGAACAGAAGGCAAATGATGGAACAGGAAACCCTAGGAAGTAGAAGACCATAACACGAGATTCGGCAGATTTGGGGGTGATTTAGTAAGGACAAATTGATTGGTAATACACTAGAACAGTTTTTTTTTTTTTTTTTTTTTTTGCTTGTTCAAATGGAAAGCAATACTAGTTCCCAAAAATGGCTCTCTCTGTCAGAACAGATTCCTTACTTTTAACAACTTGAAGTAGAGAGGTCAATTGGTATAAATTTTCCTCTATTTGGCATAAGGTGGACATAACTTGGAGGGACTTTGGAGATTTGAGATGAGACATTTTGCCTAAGAGAGTGTGCATCACATGTTCTGATAAGTAGTATGTACACTGAAAAGGGAGAAGATTTTTGTTGGGATAAGAGATCTCATTACAAAATATCAATTGTCTTTTATGAGGGACATCTATTGTCTTCAAAGGGGCGGGTTTTTCTTATTCCATTTCATTCATCCCAATGTGGTAAAAGAAAGAATAATCACATTATTCCTTACACCTTAAATCTTAATTTTAATTTTCATTAGGAGCAAAGTTATTACATACATTTCCTAACTAGAGCTTTTTGTTCCCTTTAAAGAAGTTTCTTAAAAACTAATACAAGAAACTTGCACAGACTAAGGGCACTCTTTTAGTGCATTCTGTGGATGATAACAAATTAGAAGCAAGGTCATAACTTTTTGAAGGGGACAGAAGCTAATATGTTCAGAATTTAGCTTGTCCAGAATTTTTTTTTTTTAAAAAGTTGCAGTTTACAATTAACATTTCTCTGTCATAATCACCATTCAGCCAAGCCTTTAAATCATAAAAAATACTCAAAACAGAAGTTGTTACCTGTGCCAACCCGGAACTGGGATGTATATGAACTCTCTGTGGATGTTTCACCGTCCAGTAAGATCCATTTTTCTGCAGCTTTGCAGAATGAGGGAAAAAACCTGAAAAAGGCAATGATAAGCATTAAATTCAACTATGCTCACAGGAAGAATTCTTATAACAAGTAAACTGCAAACGTTCCTACCAGATGTAATGGCCTTTTTTATAGCATCTAAATCATTAAGGTTGGATGTTACTTCAATTTCAACCCTCTCAAGAAGCCCCTCCAGTTGGTCCCGTATATCTCTGGCACGTTTCATACTCCTGACCTGAAAATCATTAGAAATGACAAACAAAAATAACATATTAGCATAAAAAAGCTTATAACAAACAGAATAAATACGGTCACTTAATATTCCAGTAATTTTCTTTTTTGGTCCCAAAGACAGTTGGACATTTTGCATTTTATAGATACAAATAACACAGTATTCCTCCAGATCATTTGCAACTAGGACAAAGTTTATATGTGATGTACATCAACATATTTCTAATTGAATCAGGTTCCGAATGTAATTACCAGTTGTATCTAGTCTAACTACCATGACCAACATGACATGTATAAGAAAGCAATGTAAATACTTTTATACACAGAAGCAGACTTAACATCTCTATTAACTAGAAACTATTGAGTATCAAAGTTTTAGGACAATTCAAAATAATGAGCTTTAGAAGTAGCCCCACCCAATATTTGATGACTCTAAAATTTTACAAAGCCCTCAAATTAGTCAAATCCAAAACACTACGGGTCTTTAAACTTATTTGTAGTTCATCAGAATCATTGTTCATTTTGTTCAGTTTAATTGGAGATTATCTGTGATGAATATCAACTTCATGAACATTGTTTATTTGTCTGGCTTTTTTAAGAGATTTCCAATGAATAACCTTATGAATGCAATAAATTCTGTTCTACCACATCATAAAAAAATTAATATACAATTTTGCTAATGAATCATTTCAAGAAGTTTTAAACTGGTTATTTTTCTTCATGAACCTATATGAATACATCAACTCTTTTTTAATAATAAAACTAAAGAAGTTAGCCATTGACAATCTCCAAAATCAATTCACGCATGCCCATGAAAACAGCAATTTAGTTCAAAATTAAGAAGAAAGCACGACCAAAACTAAATAATCCAAAAAAATGAGCCAACTCAGAAAAAGCACAACATACCTGAATATAATTCTCATAACACCATTGTGTTGAGTAATTACATTCCCTCCAAGAATTGTAAACCTAAAAAACAAGTAAAAAGAGATTCAATACATAAGCAACACAATTGATTCATTTCTGAATTCAGTCCATAGTTCAAGTAATACATTAACTGAAGTTGCAAATGGAGCTAAAAACCAAGGATGCAACCTCAAAAGCATAATATAGCTGTTCATAAAATAAACTTTTACCTTCACCATCTTTCCAACCCAAAAATTCAGTTATCATATGTTTATCAATAACCTTAAGCTACCATGTCAGGGACAATACAAGACAATGAACATATGAAAGGGAAAGGATGCCAGTATAATAGATAGACAAACAGAGATGAAAATAAACCAACCCTGAGCAAAGCAATATGATCCCCAACATTCCCTAAGTGGAAGTTCATTCTCGCGTTGTCTGCATGTACTTGTTTGTCCTTTGGACGGTAGAAAATTGAATTTCCAACAGAAAGCATAGCAGCAATGGTAATGATCTCATCAGCACATTTGTATTTATCAGAAGCAACTATCATTTTAGATAGCGTAGGATCAAGAGGGAACTCAGCCATCCGCCTGCCAACCTTAGTCAACTCACCCAATTTATTTAATGCACTGAGAGCAAAGAGTAGTTCCAGGGCTTTGAGTAATGCTTCCTCTGGCGGAGGGTCTATAAAATCAAAATTTACTAAGTCATCAATTCCAAGACTTTTGAGAATAAGGACAACATTTGCAAGGTTGGTTCGTTGTATTTCTGGTACAGTATTATCATCCATGTCCTTGTGATAATTGTATAGAGTATACAACCGAAAGCATTTTCCAGGACCTGTTCGTCCAGATCGACCAGCACGTTGCATGGCTGAAGCTTTAGAGATGGGATGCACCAACAAAGACTCCATTCCAGTCCTTGGATTATATGATTTCACCTTGGAAAAACCTGGATCAATAACATACTTAATTCCATCTATTGTCAACGAAGTTTCAGCAATATTTGTTGCAAGAACAACTTTCCGAGCCCCCTCAGGAGTAGCTTCAAATATTTTTGCTTGAAGCTCAGTTGGTAGGTTAGCATATATAGGGCAGATAATCAATTCAGCTATCTTCGTCCCCAGGCCCCTCATCCTATGCTTCAATATCTCCTCAGCTGTTTCAATTTCCTCCTGACCAGTAAGAAAGACCAAAATATCTCCAGGGGGCTGCGTTACATGGATTTGTAGAACTGTGACAATAGCTGCATCTATATAATCAGCTTCTGGCGCTTTTGTATAATGAATTTCAACAGGATATCTCCTCCCAGGAATTTTGAAAATCGGAGCTGAACCAAAATAATCACTGAACTTCTCCGCATCAAGTGTTGCACTTGAGATAAGCAACTTGAGATCCGATCGAAACTTAATTAAATCCTATCACACATAAGCAGAAACAGTCAGATAATTTATTAAGAGGGTATCCTTTCAAATGAAAATCTTTTCCAATGCTTTGATGCATCCCCAAGTCAGAAATTAGTGAAACTTATTTTTTAAGACATATATTATGTAACATGATTTGTAGTTTTTATGTGAAATTTCTCCTCCTCTCTCTCCCTCTCTAATCATGCACTTCTCAAGAATTGCTAAGAAACCACTAAACCCAAAAGTTTAAGCTAATGGCTAAAGGCCTTACAATAGTATTAAATATCTAACATGCCCCTTCACATGCAATATCAAATTTAATTAATAGGTTTGTTAAATGGATCAAGCACAAACACCAATGCATAAACAAACACAAATGTGTCCACCATGTTAATGTGACAAACACAAAGCACTTGACCAAATATTTTTGTAAAGACAATTTTGAAAATTTTGGTTTCAAGTAGAGAAGAAACCATGTATCTCTATGCTTTTGCACATGCACGTAATAAAAAATGTGAAAAATCATGGTCATCATGGGAATAAATTTTGTATGGTTGTAAGGGCTGGAGTTTTTTCTCTTTGGCCTGTTCAGATGAGTATACAAGATTTTGTATAGTTTTTGTCCCTATTGCAAAGTTGTTTTGGCTCTCAAGTGGAGATCCGGTCCACCTTTGTACTTCTTTTTCACATTTCTAATCAACAAGAAGAAAAACAAATCATGGTAATATATTTATAACTAAAAAATTCCTAACTCTTCATTAATATGCATTACTTGCAAACAGAAGTTCTGGAACATGGCACTAGTATCTTCCTTTTTTATTTCACTATATTGCATACAAGAAAGAAGAGACATCTCGATTTTTTCTCAACCTTCCTTCCACTCTTGTTTCTTCAGTTGTGAGAGAAGGAGGGACCTTGAAAACACAATAATGATTCCAAAAATTGTATATTTGTCAGCATGTACCAGTATTTTCCTTTTTATTTCATTATGTTGGATACCAGGAAGAAGAGAAATTTCTCTTTTCTTTCTCAAACTCCCTTCCACCCTTTTTTCTTCAGTTAGGAGAGATTTTCAAAACACAATGATTCCAAAAAGTGTAGCTGTATGTGATCTCCGTTCCACTACATTATTCTTCAGTTAAGAGAGAGAGAGAGAGATATTTTGAAACACAATAATAATTCCAAAAAATGCATATTTATGCATGCATGGACGCCTCCATATAGAATTACCACTTGCCTTTAGTAATCCAAACAAAATATCAGTTGACAGAGTTCTTTCATGTGCCTCGTCCACCATCAACACACTGAAAATTTAATACTCATTGCCATTAAACCAGTGCAACTGATTACAAAGGGAATAAAAAACAACTGTGGTGATTAAAAAAAAGGTCTCACCTGTAGCCTTCTAGATTTGGTTCACTTAAAATCTCACGTAGCAGCATACCATCTGTCATGTATTTCAGAATAGTCTTCTCCGACGTGCAATCTTCAAAGCGGATAGAATAACCAACCTGTAAATGGAATTCAAACATTTATTATCCCGTAGTACTAAGATGAGATTTTGATTAACTACATCAATGCCTTACAGAATATACAAGGCCACAACAATATTATCCATTAATTTTTCCTTTCTTACATAAATAAGGCTTCACACCCATACAGAATCAAACAAAATATAAATTTACAAACTCAAATGAGATGATAGTTCAATATACAAAAATGCCACCATATTCCGAAAATGTGAGCAAGTCTAACCTCCAAGTTATGATCAATAAATAGGGAATTTAACTCACCCAAATACTGCATGTTTAGGAGTGAAATTCTATCTAAAGAGTGAATCATTTCATTCAAATAAGGGTGGGTTGGTTATCAAGGTGTGCAAAGTTGAAATAAGCATGTTGGATGCACCCAATCCCCATTGACCAGAGAGGAAACAGTTAGCATAAGAGTGTGTGTGTTTTTTTTGGGAGAAGAAACTAAGAAGTATGTTAAAGAAGAAAGATAAAAAAAAATACAAAGGTGGATCACGCGTCTACATAGACAAACAAAAAGAGAAAAATAGGGGAAGGACAATAATACATACACAACCAATTCAACAACCCTAAGGTATCCATCCTTCCTCTATCGAAAAACAATCTATAAAAAAATCAACCCAAAACCCCCTCCAAATTTAAGATGCATGAAGAAAATTGAACAGTCTTTAAAGTCCTTTGAAACTGAAGCCAAACGAGATGCAAAAGCCTATCTCTATTTCACAAACCATCTATGTTTTCTTCCCTTTTCCCTCCAGAAAGCTTAAGATGTATGAACATAGACCATCCACAAAAGGCTTATGATTTAAGATATAAATTAGAAAAGAAAGCATATAGGGGTATCCTGAGCATTTTGTGCAGCTTTGAAGATGGTCCAGATCATTTTTTTTTCTTCAGTGAGCACCTGGTCTATTTTTGTACACTCATATCCTTCTTGTATGCATTTTGTTTCATATCAAAAGAAAAGGAAAAAAAATTAAAAAAAGAAAAGCGCATATACTTGCCTCGTGCCCAAGCTTGACACCCATCTCTTGAGAAACTCGAGCAGCAACACTCATAGCAGCAACCCGCCGTGGCTGAGTACATCCAACCTGTTTAAACATTAATAACATTAACATTTCATCTATGACCTCCATATATTTAGCAAAATTACAAAGCATAATTGTGCTAGCTCATGAGAAATCTTTTCAGCCTGCAGATGTAATGCAACCCTTGGTTGCACTCAGTGGTTTAGCTTATTTGGAGAACAGTAAAGACACGAACTTGGAATCACCAATAAAGAAATCAGGACGAAGGTCCAGTTTAATAAAAATGTAGCCACATCACATCAAGTAAATAAGCTGATACGATTTACGGGGAACCAGCTGCAATATATTGAAAAGTTGACCAGAACACCAAATTATTTCCAAGAACCCACAAAATGAAACAAAAGGTCATCAAAAAATTGAACAAGGCATGTAGAATAAAGACAAGGCTGTATATTAAGTGAGAACCGAGTTTGGGAACAAAGGGGGAGTGCAATAAACATTTAAAGGAGTCATTGTACAAAATTTCTGTCTTTGAGCCCAAATCATGCAACAAAACTGCCCAGGATTGCTTTGAGCACTTCAGGGGCAATATAAATGACAGAAATCAAAAGAAAAAGGACAAGAAGTTCAAGAAGTGTAAAAGAAGGCAGAAAAAAGTTGTTAGTTATATGAGGCAAAAGAGAGAGAACAGAGAGAATAAAGGGAAACATAGAAGAGAAAGAGAGAAAAAGTAAAGAAGCAACAACAATAAATGTAGAAGAGAAAGAGAGAAAAAGTAAAGAAGCAACAGCAATAATTGAGGTTATCATCGACGACACTTCAATATTTTTAACACAGTTCATCGTAAGGTAACCTCAATTATACTGTATATTTCACTCAAGAATCTCAAACATAACCCATCGAATCCAAAAACATATCAAGGGGCAAAGTTTATACCTTTCCTTGCTTGGTGTAACCAGCTTCATGAATGTATTGGGGTATCTGTGTAGTCTTCCCAGAGCCTGTTTCTCCAACTATAACAAGGACCTAAAAATCACAAGTTAGGATTATAGAAACTTAGACTAGAATAAATAAATTTAAGCATACATGCATAGATACTAAGTCATGAGGAATCTGAGCATAGGTGACAGATGTGTCTGAATTCCTTATTGAGACAACTTCTGTAAGAAATAAAGAACCTGATATTCATTAACAGCTTGGAGCAGCTCATCCCGATACGGATAGATAGGCAAAGTTTTTCTATCCTCCTGAATGAGTAACAGGTAAACAATAAATAAAGCATAAGGGAGATCTTATAAAATCTATCATTAAATCATAATTTACGATAAAACAGATTCATGCACAACTAGACTTCGAATAATTTCACGATCATCCTCTAAAATTCATTAGACTAAATTAAAGAAAGGATTGTGTTTGTTATACAGAAAAACCTGAAAATGCATTTGATTTTGGTGCAGGAACATCAAAAGAAGACAAGAAATAAATTCCTCCCAGAAGAAATAATTTTAAAATAAAAAAAAAATAAAAAGCAATGACTGAGGACTAGTGAATCATTTTGTTTGTGAGGCAACCATCCTAAACCAAAATAGAGTGATAGTAATAATGCACAACTAGACTCCAAAAATAAATTTTAATTACAAATTATTCCATTAACTATAATTAGTTATATCCCCTAAGGTTGCATATATCAGAACAATTTTAACTGCCAGAAACAAACGCCAAGTAATTACATTACCTGATTCTTGACAAGTCATCAATCTCAAAAGCACATCCAAAAGAAATCTAATGTCTACAATTTCTTGACGACTACGGGCCTGTTTGTAACTATTGTACTTCAGCTTAATTTTGAAAGCACAACAAATAAATTTTTGAATAAACACTAACTTAACAGCCAACCAACCACTTTTATTGGACACCTAGTGAATCATTTTGTTTTTATTTTTTAAATACCCAGAAATCCCTCAATCTTTCTATATTCTCTGAATTCTAAACTGAGGATTGCTGCCATACCCTAAAACCCGGGCAGACAAGAAACTCGTACAATATAAATATCCTAGGTAGGCAGCGCCAAGGGGTTTTGAACCCTTGATCTCTTTGTTGAATCCAAGGGTGTCTTCTACCACTGAACCCAAGCTCCTGTGGTTAGCACCTAGAAATTCTATTTCACAGAAGCTGAGAAATAAATAGCCACAGCACCTTAAACCCAAACAGGCCCTATACGACTTCCCGCAACTTAAGCTGACTTTTTCAACTAATTTCAATGTTTTATGGCTTACATCTCCACAGTATATGTAGTACAATCGTGCAAAATGCTTTTACTAGTCAATGTTGAAGAAAATTACAAATAAAATATAGAAAGAACTGACTAATTGAACACACACCTGAAGCATCTCCAATGCTGATTTTTCCTTGGCCTTGTCAGCTAACTCACTGTCCAGTTCATCAAACTGCAAATAAGAAAAAAGAAATAAGATCCAAATCTTACCATGTTAGAATTACCCGACAATATCACATTACAATAAATGAAGTAAATGAACTTACATTGTCGCCATCCATGACAGATGCCCTGATAAAATCAATCTTGTCCTCAAACACATATCTGAAAGAATAAGTAAATAAATAATGAGGATAATGATTATGCAAACAAAGAAAGCAATGATCTCTAATTATTTCATTTAGTTTCAATAAATAAAGTAACGAAGATGATCTTATTTAATTTTAGAAAGAGAAAAACTTGGATAAAAAGGAGAGAGTGCAAACTAAAGTGCCATGCAAAAGGTTTAATGTGAAAGCAAAAATAACGATGAGTCGGATGATAAACGAACTCAGTAATTGCCATAAGATATTTAAGCTTACGGATGATCTTCATATATTTGCTTTTTATTTTTAGAACCATATTTCAATGTGGCCTTTCCTGCAAACAAGGGGAGGAAAAATGAGTCGACAATTTGTAAACAAAACACTGACTACTATCCACTACATTACCGTCCAATAACCACCTTCCCCCAACCCAACCCCAAAAGAACCTCCACCCCCCAAAACAAAAAATATGGGAAGAAATAAAGTAAAAAGAAAAAGGATGCATGGGGAATGAGATAACAGTATGCTAAATGTGAAATGAGGCTTTACCCATTTGATGCTCCTCCCAAGCTTCTTGCTCTGCAAATGGGTTCATTTTGTCCCCAGCACTTTCATGACTGTAAGGAAACATAATTGAAATTAACAAGAGAGAACAATTCATGTTTTCAAAAATATGAAAGTAAAATGTTAGATATGCTCGGTGGTACTTTCCAAGAAAATCCAGCTCAAGAGCTCTGCCTGAAACCTTTTCTGTGATTCTGATAATATGGCAAACTTTCTTTTTCAACTTACCTATAGCGCTGCAGACTGACAGCAAATCTCTTTTCCTGATCAACATGCCCTTCCTGATCATAAGCTTCTGGCATCCTATACTGCACTCCAGAAAAGCAGTGGGCATATATCAAACAATTAGAAAAGAGAAACTAAAAAAAATGAAGATAATGAATACTGATTAGGCTTGCGTGATCTTAACTATAACCAGTTAGTGTGATGTTAAAAACCTCTAAGAATGTTTTCATGTATAGGAAACTTAACATTGTTGCAACCATCATGGTCCAATGTCATTTCTTTGCTGGGGTAAAATTCATATTAACAAGACCATCTACTGGACCACAAATAGGAAACAAATGTATTTGTAGGAGAGCATTCATCCACACACGCACACTAATAAAAGTCTGCATGACATAAAACTGCAATAAAAAGGGAGAATAAACTTTTAGTAGAGAATATGACTAGAATCTTATTCCAACCAAGATACATTATACAGAGCATGAAAGCAGTTCTTTTTAAGTGGCGTTCTCCCAGCAATTGAGCATTAAAATACAGTTGACTAGCTTTTTATGTCTTTCATGAAGTTTAAATGTTGAAGGAAGGCTTTCTCCCAGCAATTGTGCATTAAAATACAGTCGACTAGCTTTTTTGGTCTTTCATTAAGTTTAAATTTTAAAGTTCCTTCAACGTTTAAAAATTTTAAGGTTCGAGAAATTCGACTTCTGTAGGTAAACAAGCCATCCAATATATAAGAATATTCTACATAGAAACACAAAAAAGTATTAGAAGGGGAAGCTCATGAGATGTTGAATATAAAACATTTTTACGAGTACAATTATATATCTCAATAATTGACACTGCACATAAATCCATGCAAAATACATGTTTTATACTTATGTAATTTATTGTTCACAACTCATAAGATATTATTACTTGCATGAAATGGAAGGAGTAATTAAATGATGACATAACAAGGCAAGAGATGACAATTTTTGCAGATGATGGGAGGGCATGTTAAGCTGTCCCCACAGCAACATTTATTCATACATCCTTTCAAATAGAGGAAGCAATTACCAATTGAAAAATTAAGGAGTTCATACAGTGGCTTGAAATGAAAACCCAGAGTGCAAAAAGAAATCAGAATCAATATAATCACCGCAAGATTGCCAGCACATGGTAAATTGAGAAGAAAATATGAGGTATTGCTACTACATCCACCACCAATCATAATTAAAGAGATGACAGACGTACTTATACAAGCCATTTCCTGTAAGTTTATAAACTAAGCTGCATTAGCCTACCACAGCCACCACATACTGTCACTTTATAGAAACAACCAATCAACTATAAACATATGAAATTATTCAAATCAAACATGCAATGAGCTTACAATTATTCTTCTAAATAACTAAAAAAAATTACTGTGTATAATTGAAGAATCTCAAGCAAATAAATGTACCCAACAACTTGTCAATTACCTCACTCAGTGTTTCATCATCTTCTGACCGACTCTTAACAAGATCATATATTTGTTTTTTGTACCTACCAAAAATTGAAACCCACATATTTATAATAAGCAGCTTCTCCAGCTTTACAGGGGAATAAAATATTTCAACCAAATGACAGAGTATTATAGCTATTAGAGCTACTATTGATATAGAATATATCAAATTTTCAAAAATCAAAGTACTTAGAGACGAAAAAGAGGGGGTGTTTGTTAAACCTAGAAACCATTCTGGATAAATCTTGATGGTACTTTACTAAATAAGTTCAGAGAAAAATTGTAAAAGAAGCATAAGAACAATTACTTAAATCTAATTAAAGATAGAATGTTTATGAAAATTGAATTATTAAGTTTGAGTAGCTAACTTCTGCTTCTTTCTTATATGATTCCCTTCGATTGGGTTTCCTTGAAATGCTAAGCAAAGGAAAACAAGGAAGATAACAGCACTTTCGTACTAGTTTGCTTGATTTTCTTCTTTATTATCCTTTTTTTGTTTATGCAAGTTAATACTACATCACCTTGCAGAAGTTCAATAGCCAGTACAAATACAATTGCAGACTAGCGGAAGTTTTGGAACCCTTTTCCATTAGTACATTTTTCCAAGTTGTAAAAAGAAAGAAAGAGAGAAATGTTGTACAATATATGACGTGTAACTTATATCCATTAGCAAAAATAACACTAATTACCTCAATTCACGATATTCAGCATCAGTAAGCTTCACACCTTCAAATAAGTACTGCTCATCTTCTATGTCATCTCTGCAATACAAGTTACGATAATTGAGAAATTACAAAAGGGAAAAAAAGCTATATAAAACATTAACTAACTGCTAAAATGTAATTAAAAGAATCACCTAAAAAATTGAACAGTATTCTAACTACAGTGACAACCAAAAAAATAATAATACCTGATTTCCTCCAGTTTCTTTTGCTCCCTTTTTTTTAAATAGTCTTGTCTTGAAACTTTTCTGCACCAGTCAATCAGAAGAAAGAGAATTAGAATATCAGTATATAATAGGAACATCTTTAGAGAAAATTTAAAATAGTTAAATATATACCAGAAAAACATGATAAGTGGACTACAGGAAACATGGCAAGACTATACAACAGACACTAATATGATACAGATGTCTTCCCCCTTTTCTGAACTCTGAAGAGCATATCCTACAATGCCTATCATCACATCAGAAGACAATACCAGAAATCCGATCAAACTGTTTGTTGATACGAGCTGAGAATCAGGTCCTAAACTACAATTGACAACTTGGAGATATCATCTAATAACAAAAACTAAAGGATCAACTGCTGGATTGGCATAAAGTCCTAAATTAATCCCAAACTTGGAATGATTTAGAAATTTTTGACCCATCTTTACAAGAAACATAACTTGTCATTAATATCAAGAAGTTTACAAGAAAAAGCAAACAAGAGGTCTAACCTTACAAAACAAAAAGGATGGAATTCACACGTTCCAACAAATAAAAATTTTAGTTAACTGCCTCCCAATTTACTGAAACCAAAGGAGCACGATGTCACCAAAGTTGCTTGAAACCAACACCCAAATGGATGCATAAATTAAGATTTGCCTCACAAAAATTCAATGTCCTCTTCGCAAGAATTTTTTAAAATTCTTCTAATTTTCCAGCCCAGTAATCCATGAATGCAAACACACTACATATACATAAAAAGGAAGCTTTCCTACCTTCGACAAAGGAACAAAAGTCTTCAATAGGAAAGGAAACACATGAAGCCAAGGACAATCAAGACAGTTTGACAATCCTACAAAGTTTGATCCACAATTTTTCTACTATAGAACACAAAAGATATAGATAATCAATACTTTCCATGTGTTTCTTGCACATCACATACCAAAAAGGAGATAAGCACAGATTTGGTCTTTTCATCTGAATCATGTTTCTATAATTCAAAGAACACTTTGACTTCATCAGGCATCTTGGCCTTCAAAATATAATTAAAAGGTCCAAAGTAAAGAAATGAAAGACAATCCACCAACCAACTAATATAGGACGTTACAAGGATTCTCTTGAACAAGCATCTTCCTCCTTCAACAAATTAAAAGAATAATTATTAACCAAGGATCGACTGGTCGCATATTCCTTAATCTATATATTGCTTCAATTCCTAAAGAAATTGAAGTTCCTAATAAAGCCTAGGAAACAAATAGCATAAAAGTGAGTCTACACAAGGACCCACCCAAAAATCCAGCTCCGTTTACCAACCATAAGAAGAAAACCTGTTATACACTTGAGAATTAAGCTTCAATGGGCAACAATTTGATGCTATAATAACCAAGTTGACAAACTAACAAAATTAAAGTAACCTCAACCACAGCTTGGTCAGGATATATCCTTCCTTAATCCTTATGAGCCAAAAAGTTCAAAAATGTAACATGGAAACAACAATGGATTAGGAAACGCAGCCAAGCATTTACCCCTGTGCTGCTTTACTCGATATGGTTCTATCACTTTATGTTTCAATTTCAATCAAACTGACTACAAAGTTGTCAGGACCAGCTAACAACCATGAACGTATAATGCATGTGCACACATGAATACACACAAATAGAGAGAGAGAGAGAGAGAGAATAAACTAATCAGAAAAAACTTGTCCAAACCTCAAATAATCAATGTCATCTTTCTCAAGAGCATTTGATCTTCGTATTGCCTCTTCTGTTAAACAAAAAAGGCACATCGACACAAAAATATCAGATCTTATGGATGCACATATGTAGTAATTTTTTTCACTTTGTGCAAACAAGCGTATGTGCAGTAGAGAATGCAGAACTCTCAACATATTATACCTTCTTCCTTTCGTGTTAACTTTGGCTCTGTTAACTGTTCATGGCAAAAACGAGAGAATTGGCACAAAAAAAGAAAAAATAAAAAGAGAAAAAGTCAACATTAGCGATATAGAAATAAAAAATAATTTTAAAAACACCATGTAGAGACCAAATAATATGTAAATGCGTAGATCAACATCTTTGATAATAAGCAAAAACGTATTGTGTGTACAGAAATAGAGGTTTAAAATATGCATTCATCTACATCTTTCACCAATCATTGACGTATAAAAAATCATATATCAATAATATAACCAACAACACAGGTGTTGGTCACACTTATAGGTACTTCTAGTAAACATGATAGAACCAAAACCCAAAAATCAGATGGTTGCTAATCACAAGGCAAGTGAAACCTCCAAATTAAGTAAATCTAGAAATTATTACAGTTTATCGTCTGGATATGCCAAGATGATTTTTGGAGCAAATTAAAACAATATTGTTCTAAACAGCACATTTTAGGTCTGGCAGGTCATAAAGCCACAACTAAATGCAATCATCCACATCAATAAAGGATGATACAATGGAGGATATATTAGGCTGCAAAAAGTATGACGGTTTAATGGTTTAAGAATATGGTTCAACTTGATACAAATGAACATTGCTGACATATCCCAATATTTATAGTGTTAAAAGTGATAAAAATGAGCAATAGTATACCTTCCGTGTTGCTGCAGCATCACGTTCTCTTATATGTTGTTCCAATTGCTCCTTTTCTCTTTGATCACGCAATCTTTCTTCATCTGACTGCATATCAGAGATATACAATCAAAATTTTACAGATGAGAGAAGAGAAAAGAAAAGTGAATGATCAAAAAAATAAAAACAGGAGGCATTCCTCTGTAGAGCCAAATTCCAAATAAGATATCAAACAAGGCATAATAAAAACAAAAACAGGAAAACAAAAAAGAAAAATAAAGAAAAAAAAACAAAGGGAAAAGAAGAGGGCTAATGAACTTCAATGACACACAAGAGATTAATGTTGTCCAGAAATTGTTTGGTTATGGCAAGTGAATTTCAAAATATCACACACACCAGCAAACCTGCAGCACAGTCTACAGCTACGCCTCTAATATAGCAATGCAGCAAAATAGACAACAAAGTAAGGTTAAAAATGTTATCAAGGTAGAAAAAAATTGCATCTGTAGAGTCTGATCTTAATGTCCATTCGCTAATGGATATAACAACTAATGTCATCAGAGGAAACACTTATTCAATGGAAGCAAAAACCAAATTATCAACTCCCAATAAAACCACATGCATATTGTAAGTAATAACATACATCTGATCCGTCATCTTCATCCTTGGAAGTCCGTCTCTTCACCGGTCTCTTTTCTTCTACATGTGCAATCCCCTGCAGCATTGAGTTTGGGGAGAAAAAATAATTAGGAGAAAAGATGACAGCCATCTGACAAAACAAAAACTGAAACAGAGGTGTATGAACACTATGCCTCATCATCATCATCATCATCATCTTCTTCACTTCCTATCTTCTTTCTAAACCTTTTCTTATGTGTACCAGTCTTTCTTGACTCAGATGCAACAGAAGGTCTTTCATCAGCATTGGCAGTACCACCATTGCCGTCGTCGTCGTCATCAGCGTCCAAAATGCTATAGCTCTTCTGCTTCTTCACTAAAAGAGCAGCTTCCCTTTCCTGTTTCTGATAAAGCTGATATATATAGTACCAAAATGGATAACACACGAAAGTGATGTTAGAGTCACACTGGTAAAGGAATAAAATTTTGATAGTGAAGTCTCAGTGTCTTGCCACACTTTCAAAGACTACACCTTCACACACACAGGAAAGAGAGGAAAAGGAAGAAGAAGAAGAAGAAGAAGAAGAAGAAAAGAAAAACAAATAAGAAAGGCCACAAATAACAACCCACATTTAAGCCAGATGCTTTACGGGGAACTCTAGCAAAAATTTCTTGAGCAAATGTACGTGTTTCAGTTGATGAAGAAAATCCAAATTCCTCTAGCTTGGTTTGCACATCGGCTACGGATATTGATTGCTTGGCTGGAAAAGGAGCAACAATATTAGTGACACATAGCAATTGTAACAATATTTCAACAGTATATGAAATAAAATAGGGAAAAGAAGTTATCAGTATCTCACATAGTCCGATGACATATTGGACAACGGTGGGCTGAGAATATCCTAGCAGAGACATCAGCTTATCGGACACCCACATCTTTAAATTACTCTCAGTCCCCATTTTCACTGCATAGAATAATAAGCTAAATTCAAGCTTCAACCAATAAAAAAGAGAGTTAACACAATGGAAACTCAAATAAAATAAACTGAAACTTAACATGCTCAGAGCCCAAGCCTCAAAAAGTTTCTCCTAATTTTAGTTATTAAAAATTAAGCAAATAGAATCAGAGACATATCATAATAATTACAGAAGACTAATAATCATAATTAAACCCTAGAAAGCAAAAAAGAAAACTAACACAGAAACAACACAATAACAGATATCGAAAACTCAAAACTTTGAACTAATTTCATCTCGAAAAAGTTTCAACACATACGAGCAGAAAGAAACATAAAACACTAACCTGAAAAATACAAGTAGAGACAGAACGCAAATCTCTAAATTTCTTAAAATCTTCGTGTCTCTGCGTAAGAAATCGAAGGGTTAACAATGGCAGAAGATGTGCTCCTCGACTTGAATAGAAGGTCAGTATGCCAGCGCGGAGGGAATACTCAAAACGTCAGGTCTAAAGAAGAAGGCGGAGCAAGGAATTTGTTAGTGGCGTTAAAACGTGAGGACTGAAGCCAAGGAGAGCAGAAGAACATGAACATTCGTCTAATTAATTGAGTAAAAATTCCGAAATAACCTTCTTTGACCTGTTACAATTTCTACCGATCCTGATTTAATTTTATTAAAACAGTACATAAGCTATAACACATGAGCTACAGTAAATTATCTTTTATGCAATTTAATTTTTTTAATTTTTTATAATTATAATTTTTTTATTTTTTTTAAATTTACAATTTAAGTGTACTAAATTTTATTATAAATAAAATTAATTTTATCATATTAGTTATTATGTATATTTTAAAAATAAAGAAATTAGTTAGGGAGAATATTAAAAATTAAAAAAAATTTAAAATTAATTTTTTTAAAATTATTTATTATGTATTTTTACAAAAAATAAATTACTTTATTATTTAAAAAAATAAAAAATATTCATTATTTTAAAAACTTTTATTTCAATAAAAAATAAAAAATTATTTTTTCTATTTTTTATATTAAAAAATATAAAATTATATAAAATTTTAAATTTTAAAAAGTAAAAAAATTAATTTCATCACTTATTATTTATTATGTATATTTAAAAAATAAAAAAAATTATTTATTATATAAATTTAAATAAATAAAGAATTCAAAAATTAAAAAAAAAATGGCTTGAGCGGGGGGTATTGTAGCAAAAAAAATCAATTTTTGATTTATTTTTTAATTTTTTTAATTTTTTAATTTATTTTTAATATAAGTTTCAGTTTTTTTATTTAATAAATTTTATATAATTAAATTTAATATTTTAATCCCTTTTAATTTTTTAAAATTTTTGAATTTAATAAAATTTATATAATAAATAAATTCTTTATTTATTATATATACAAAATGTAAACCCTGTTCTTCGAACATATAAATAAAATAGTTATTGTATTGACATTCATATTCATACATGCATTATTCATGATTAGTTGACACATTAACGAGGCTTAGGTAACTTAAGCAACTCGTAATATAAATATAACAAGTATTGAATACTTTGGAATAACATATATTGGGTCTCAGTTTAAAACTTTTGAGTTCTTAGATTCAATTGAATAAGTGTTGACAATTCTAACCCATAAAAACATGGAATCAGTAGATTGAATAAGGAAACCAGTTGTCCGGAAGATTAGAAAATGTCAAAGAGTGGAACCAGTCAACCAAATGGAGAAAACGGTCAACCGACAGTGAGACAAACTGAATCAATTGACTGGCAAAAAGGTGAATGGAACAAGTCGACCAGTTGAAGAAAATGGTCGACCAACATTGGCTGTGTGGGGTGAAGAAGAGCAACCAGTTACCCAATTGCTAGAAACGGTCGACCAGTTTGCTGTAAAACCTGGATATTTTTTAAAATTTTTAAAAAATTTTAAGGGTATTTTAGTCTTTTTATTATTTTTTATATAAATCCAAGACTCCCCAATAGTTTCTTATTCTTCTCTCTCACTAAAAACTTAATTTTCTCTCATTCTCTCTTTAAAAATGTTTCTTTCTCTCTCCCTCTCTATTTCTTTTAGATTTCTTCAATCTTTCCAATTTTCTTTTAAATTTTCATTATTAAATGATTACCTGTCATCTTCTCTTTGATTTGATACCTTTTTTAAGTTAAAAAATGCAAGAAAGAACGAAGAAAAAATTTGGGTTTCGAAGTGGAATTTGAGACTTTTTCGTTAAATGGTGATTTAAGGTTTCTAAAGACTTCTACGGGTTACCAATAATCCTATTAACCTATTATATGTTTAATGTTAAGATTTTGAGCATATTGAAATTTTAAGGTTACTGTTTACTCGAAATTTTCATTGATTTCACATAAGAAAATGTAGATTTATATTGATTTACAATAATTGAAAGCATATTATGATAATTATATGTTGAATGATGTTTAGAATATATATATTTGTCTTAGATAAAAACGTGAATTTGAAATATTTACAGTTATGGGATTTCATTGTTGGAAATCGAATAAATGACCCCATTAGTTAAATATCTTAAAGCGATGTGTCAAACTAAAGAATTTTGGACATGTTATTTACGAACATGGTGTTTAGTGCATATTATAATTATTTGGAATATTGAAATTCATTATACTATACATATGTGGTATTAGACACCGAGCACTCGGAAAAGAAACCTACTAAGCGCGAAGATTAGTAGAGGGAGTGGTTACCCTCCCTTTGCTGTGGGTGAATCTTTACCTATTTTTTATTTCTTTAAAACAGTTTTATAAGACTTATTGTTTTAAGAACTAAGAAGTAGTTTTATTATTATTGTTGTTGTTTTACAATAAATGTGTGTGACCTGTAAATTGATTTGAAATATGTGTTTAGCCATGAGATCAAGTATGATATAATGTGGTTGTCAATGATATGCATATAAATGATTGTGTTCATGTTTTACATGTGAATTGTATTGGTGATATGGTCAGGAAAGGCAGGTTTATTTGTGATTGTAACTATAGGGATGTAGCCTAGAGACAGACCTATTAATAAGTCGCCTAAGTAAGTACGTCACAGGTGGGGCAGTTATATAGATGGATATTATGGAGTTGCTCACCTGCAGAATTGTCAAGAACAGTCATTAGTATCACCACGTGATTACTCGACGCCAACGTCAATAGTAAGCCAATTTTGAATATTATCAATTTTAAAAAGAATTTCTTTTATTAAATGAGTATTGTTTTTCGTGCATAAAATCTACTGACGGTCTCAAGATCACCACAGTTAAGGTAATTACCAGGAAAGGGAGCCAGCCCAATGATTTTTAAATAATAGGCCATGTTTTCATTAAAATAAATTGTTTTATATGCATTTATAAATGATTTTCTTAAAATATATTTTTATCCACTTACGAAATATATTCTCGTATACTCATCCCCTCACCTCTTAGTTTCAGAAAATCGAGCGTAAGAAAGTTATTGTTAGATTGTGGTGATCAATTAAAGGTGAATACCCTCAGGTACCATTCTTATCCTCGACTCGACAACTGTCTAGATTAGTTCACTAGGTTTGATTTTAAAAACCTTTATATATATCTATTTATGAATAGAAAATAATACATTTGATTTTGTACCCTATATTATTTGTAAATCAAGTATATTTTATTTGTGAAATGATTTTGAAAATGTATTGAAGAGAAAAATTTATATAAATAATTATATATGAGACATGTACCTAAGCAGCCTTATAAGCTTAAGAGACATGTTTGAGATTTTAGAACGTATCTCAACGTTTTCTGGCAGTTGTTATGTGTGGACTCCTCAGGCGGGGGCGTGACACAAAATAAGTAACAAGTGATGAAATTAATTTTATTTACCATGAAATTTACTATAATAAAATTGTAAACTTAAAAAAATAAAAGTTATAATTTTAAAAAATAAAAAAATTTTAAATACACTAATTTCTATTATTTTAATTTCTTTATTAATAATCTCCCTAACTAATTTCTTTATTTTTTTTAATATACATAATAAATAATAAGTGATGAAATTATTTTTTTTTTATTTTTTAAAATACACTAATTTTTTTATTTTTTATTTTTCAATTTACAGTAGATAGTTATTGTAGTTTTTTTAAATTAATAGTTATATAAAAATATAAGTTTTTTTAACTTCTTTATTTTTTTAAATTTACATAATAAATAATAATTTCTTCTATTTGATTTAGTACTAATTTTTGACTAGAGAAGGCAAAGAGGGGCAAAGATGAAAGTTATGATTGAAGTCAATTTGAGGGATTCTTTAAGTCCAAGAATTTAAAGCACATCAAAGGATTTCTCTTGAGTTTTGGTAAGTATTACACCTATCTTTAAGTTTAAAGTAAATTTAGGTGTAAATTTTGCAATGAGTTTTACTGTGCATGAGTTAAAATTTCGATTTATGACATTATGTTAAATTAAGCATTAGAACATAAATAAATTTCTTAAATGGTTGTATTTGAAGTGTTGAAATTAGGCTTAAAAGTTTGAGTTAGTACATAAATGGATTAAGGTCGAAATTGGTTTGGATGAGAAAGGAAATAATTCGGACAAATTGGATCTTCTGATGGTTATCCTCAGTTTTCAGAAAATAGAGATATTTTTAGGAAAATTATATAAGAGACAAAATTGTTCTACACAGAAAACCCTTTCGAACGAGTACTTATATGACAAAATCCGAGCTTATTTACCTTACCAATGAGCCCCCGAAACATTCTAATTTCATTTCATAATAACGTTGATCCGTAGCTCAAAGTCTGACCCCAAGTTCAATGGCCGACCCATGCTCAATGTTTGAATTGAGCTCAATGTCCAACCACAAGATCAATCTATGAGATGAGCACAATGGTGCCGAGTCGAGACCTTTGTCCCCAATCCAAAACCTATGCTTTTGAATCGAGTAGAATTGAGTGTCAAAATTTAAGAGGTTATAACTTTGGATATAGAGAGAGTTAAGGGACGTAAAAGGTATCAATGGAAAACTCTTTCCAAACTCTATAACTTGATATCCTATGTTGAGTATAATGGTGCTAAACTGAGCTACCAAGTTAAACTGATTGTCCCCAATCCGAGACCAATTCTCCTGACCCGAGCTAAAATGAGTGTCAAACTTCTAGAAGTCATAACTTTGGATCCAGAGAGAGTTAGGGAATATACAAGGTATCAATGAAAAGCTCTTTCCGATCTCTATAATTTGATGCCCTGTGCCAAGCACAATGGTACCGAGTCAAGCTAACTATCTTCAATTCGAGACCAATGCTCTTGAATCAAGCAAAATTGAGTGTCAAACTTCTAGGGGTTATAACTTTGGATCTAGAAGGAGTTAAGGGACATACAATGTATCAATGGAAAGCTCTTTCCGAGATCTATAATTGGATATCCTGTGCTAAGCACATTAGTACCGAGCTAATTGTCCCTAATTCGAACAGAATGCTCTATAATCGAGCAGAATTGAGTGTCCAATTTTAAGAGGTCATAACTTTGGATCCATAAAAAATTAGGAGATGTATAAGATATCAACGGAAAGCTCTTTCTAAGTTCTATAATGTGGATATTAAGGCTAACCTGATTAAAGTCATTCTTAAGGTTAAAAAGTCAAAACAGTTCATAGGTATATGTATATGAATAATACCTATCATGCATACATGCATCAAATTAAGGGTCTATACAAGTGAATGGAATTGAATATTAATAGTATTTAACATATGTTATTTAGGCACCGAGAACTCAGAAGAAGAACCTAGTAGGTGCGAGGATCCGTAATGGAAGTGGTTACCCTCCTATTGAGAGGATAATAGGCCTGATGTATAGCCAGTAGGCTTGATAAGGTTATCCTGAATTTGACAAGGACAATCACTAGTGTCATTAAGCAACTACTCAAGGCCAATATCAATGAAATAGGTGGTGTTTTATAATTCATGTTTTACCTTAATAAAGTGATTTTGTAAAACATGAGATATGATTTGCTATTTTATAAAGAATGCATTGCATTTGATTTTATGCATGAAAGACTCACTAATAATTTTGATGTTATTTCGACTTAGGTAGCGATCTAGGAAGTATAGCCAACCCAGTATAGATATTTGAAACTATTTGTAGACCAATGAATTACTTTCTCGTAACTTGATTTTGTGAAAATATATATGTATTTAAGAGCATTACGTAAATGAAATCCCAATATCATAATTTGGAAATGTGTGTGCATGTATGTATATATGTATGTACTTTATTTACTCACTGAGTACAGTTGTATACTCATTGCTCACCATTACAGCTTTCAGGTTAGGCGCTCTAGTATTTGCCGTATTAGTGGTAGCGGTAGAGAGTCTACGACTCTCTCAGTAGGTCTTCTTTCTTGGCTTACATATGTATTTTGAGTCCACTGGATATAATTTACTGAATATTTCTACTTGAATTTGGTAATGTATTTGGAAACTAAACGTTTATATAATACTCATATATATTTAAACCCGACTAGGGATGATTCCTAAGATTTTGATATGTTAATTATTGATTTTATATTGTGGATGAATTGATCACGGAGATCAATTCTTTGATAATGATCCCATGGATGAGAATTAAGTTTTATTAACTATTTTCAGGTTTTGGGTAAATGACAGGAAAGCCTTACAAGTTCTTTTGGTACATTTTGGGTGTATAATGTGTATCATGAAGATCTGTGGCGATTATCACGAGTGGACCCTAGGTTTGGGGCGTGACAATATATATGTATTTACTCACTGAGTATAGTTGTATACTTATCCCTTATAATTATAGATTTCAAGTTAAGAGTTTTAGTACTCGTAGAGTTTGGGATAGCAATAAAGAGCCTACAACGTTTTGGGTAAGTTACTTACTTGACTCATATGTGTAAATGTCTCACTAGATAAATGTAAATAAATTCTTGTAATACTTTTGTAAATTTAAAGATGATGTAAATGTTTATATTTTATTCAACCCGACTGTAAAATGATTTACATAAAGTTATTTTAAATAATTGATACTTGTTATGGATGAATTGATCGCGTTGATCAATTCTTTGATAATCCCATGGATGGGAGAGTTTATTAATAAACCGTTTTTAGGAGTTTGTAAATTACAGATTAGCCTTACAGGCTCTTGTAATACATTCTGATTATAGAGAGTGTATCATGAGGTTTGTGGCGATTATCACAGGTGAATACTAGGTTCGGGGCATGACATGAACAATAAGCATTTATTGCAAAAATAGAGCCGTTACAGACATACGATCATCTACCTCTCAACAACTATATAAAGAAGTTATTCAAACAAAGAGGGTTGGTGAAGTACTGTAGCAATATACTAAGAAATATCAAAAGCAAATTCGTTACTTTCTCTTACTACTTTATTGTTGCATTTATTCAGTGTGAAAAAAATCAATTGTGAGTTTTATTATATTATCAGCTCTTGTTAAAGAGTGAAAAATAGAAACCATTATCCTTGATTGTTGTTGGGTTTCTCTTCACCTGTTGAAAAGAAAGTGTAAGGTTACCCTTCACTATTTAAAAAGAAGTTATATTGAGTTTCACTTGACCTATAAAAAACAAAGTGATAGTCAAACCTCAGTATGGTTCCAAGACTAAGAGAGTAGACGTAAGTCGAAATTGTCGAACCACTATAAATCACTGTTTGCACTTCTTCTCTCTCACAACTTTTTATTTAATGTTGTGCTTTTAAATTTTCATCTTATTAAGCTTTAAATTACTGAAATTTTTATTTAACCCAATTCATCCCCTCTTGGGTGTTGCCATCTGGGACAATAGATTTATCTAATACATGAACTTTCAACAATTAGTTTAGCAAGATAAAGAAAATGTTAACCATGTAGGGCTTGGAACCAATAAAGCAAACATAACCAAATAGACTTGATGCATTGAAGTTGAATTATGTTTTCGATACAATTTTTGGTATTGTTTATATTTTGATAATTTATAATTAAGGTGATTAATGAATTCTTCTTTGAGATTTATCAAAATAACAAATAGATAAAGTTATGTGTAAAAATCATATATATCTCATAATAAAAAATAAATTTTAATTAAAAATAAAAAATTATCCTTCTATTAGTGATTTGTTAACAATATTAAAGTAATTTTTATTATTTTTCTTTTCTTTTCTTTTGTTTTTATTTTTAAGTATAAAATTCACTTATTAAAAAGTTGAATGTATAAAAACTATTAATGAAAATTTTAAAGTATAAATTTTTTGTTAACAAAATAATTTATTAATGAAAACAAAACAAAATTCTCTAATTGTTTATTTTTATATCTAAAACGATTTTTAATAATTTATTAGAAAAAAAATATTTTTTTGAGAAGAAAAAACAAAACATGCTTGTTTGATATTTATAGGTGATCAAATATTTCAAAAAATTATTAAGGTAGTATTTTATTACTATTTCAAACATATTTTCATTAATATTTTTTATACATTCAACTTTTTAATAAGTGAATTTTATACGTAAAACTAAACATAATAATAAATAAATTACTTTAATATTTTCAACAAATCACTAATATAATTGTATTTTAGTATTCTTCAATGAAAATTTAATTTTTTATTTATCTTTAAGGGAGGTATATGTGATTTTCACATATAACTTTATCTACATATTATTTTTGAAAGCCTTAGGTCAGGTGTTCGATAATTATCCTTTATAATTATTTAAAGTAATTTGTTGATGCAATTAAAAAATTACTTAACATGTAATTAATTAATTTTATCAATAAAATGATTTATGACATGATGATAAAAAAAATTATTTATTTACCTATTTCAGTTTTATTATTTTTCTTTGGTAAAAATGTAATGTAGTGTTCATTTTAATTTTATTTAATGATATTAATGAAGAAGTATGTGCCTAAAAAATAAATGTCACGTCCTGAATCTGGAGTTCACTCGTGACAACCACTACAAATTCTCATGATACACTATTTACATCCAGAATGCATTAAGAGAGCCTGTAAGACTTTTATTTTGCTTGTCAATTATCAAAACTTGAAAACAATTTATAAAATAGTAACTCCTATCCTTGAGATCATTATCAAAGAATAGATCATCCATGATCAATTAATCCACAATACATATCAATTAAATAAAATATCATTATAGAAAATATTTTCATTTGGGTTGAGCAAATATAAATATGTACATAAACTTTTTAGTTTACAATTACATTATAAAATTAAAATACATTTATCTAGTGGAACAAGACATATATTCATATGAGTCAAGAAAAGCGTACCAGAGTGTCGAAGGCTTTCACCAACTACTACTAATTTGGCTAGTGCTAACGCTCTTAACCTGAAAGCTAAAAGGGTGAAGGATGAGTATACGAATATACTCAGTGAGTAAATAAACATATATACATACATGCATACTGTAAATCCTAAGAAATGACAATATGAATTATTCTCAATGTGGGAGTATAATAAAACTTCTTTTAAGAATATAAATGCATCATCTTAGATGGACGACATGGCATTGAGGTTTAAAATTCAGTCATGGAAGGTATAATTATTTGTTGACATTAGTGTCACACTAACTCAAGTACTCACGTTTTGATGATAACAAATTGCTAATTTAATCAAACAAATGAATAAAGAAGCATCAATGATTGAAGTTAAAGAATCAAGATACAAATTAAGGGTATTCATTTTTAAATCTTAGAAAATAAGCTTGTATGTGTGTAATTGTGGTATGTTTGTAAGTTCAATTATTTTATGCAAAAACATGGTTTTAACACTTTTATAATGCACTTAAAGATGTATTTTGAAACTTAGAATATAGACTAATTCATTTTTTTTTCAAAAATTGAAAAAGGACCAAACTGCAAGGTTTTTAGGGTCTAAATTGCAAGATTTTCAAAAT
Organism: Cedrela odorata; assembly: GCA_035584115.1. Lineage (NCBI taxonomy): Eukaryota > Viridiplantae > Streptophyta > Magnoliopsida > Sapindales > Meliaceae > Cedrela > Cedrela odorata. The sequence goes on along the minus strand of JAXCLQ010000011.1, from coordinate 17,292,213 downwards.
AGATTTTAACTAGATAGATTTGATTGTGAATCTATTACTAGTTTAGGGCTGTTATCTATAATTGTCAAGATTCCGAGACACAAGTAACAATTATGGTTAAAGATTGTGGGATACTTTTTGATAATTGAATGTAGAACATAACACAAGTTAAATAAACTAAGCTTATGTGTTTATTACTTGTAACAACCTATCTTTCTCATTCTTAATGCTTTCGCTAAATTAAATCTAGAAAGCTTAATTTAAATTGTTTAATGGATAATAATTAAGTGAAGAGTTTGTTTTGCTTAACGATGTAGTAAGAAAAGATCGAAATAATCGAGTTTGTGATATTTTTGGGTTGTTATTTTTAAAAGATTATGAAAGTTATTCTAACTATTTTACTTTATGTCTAGTGGTGGCGAATGATTCTGTCACTCTCGGACTTTGGGGTTCACTTATGACAATCGCTATAGACCCTTCTGATACAATTCATATACCTAGAATATATCAAGAGATCTTATAAAGCTTCCTGTTAACCATAAACTCCTAAAAACAGTTTATAAACATGTTTCTCATCCATGAGAGTATTATCAAAGAATTGATCTTCGTAATCAATTCACTCATAACATGATAATTTAATATAAATATCAATTTAGAAAATTATTTACATATGGGTTGAACAAAATAATAAATTATTCTGTTAAACATTTAGTTTCAATACTTACATATTTTCTAGGAAATACATATCCAAATAAAATACATATCCAATAGACTTTGAATTATACATGTGAGTCAAAATAGTAAAACTTACCAAGAGTATCGTACGCTCTTTATTGCTACCACAAGCCCAGTTATGATTAACGCGCCTAACCTGAAAACTGAAATGGTGAATAGTGAGTATACAACTATACTTAGTGAGTAAATAAATACATACTGATATATATATATATATACATGTACAGGCATTTTCCAAATATAGATATTGGGATTCATTTCAAAATGTACTTCAAAGTGTGTGTGTGTGTGTGTATATATATATATATATATATATAAATTTATGCATGTTTATTTAAATCAATGATCACATTATATTTCATTGGTTTGCAATAGTTTTAAAAACACAATCAATCGAGCTGGCCATACGTCATCGATACATTACTTTGGTCGGGATAAATCCATAACCATCAATGAGTTTTTCATGTATAAACCATATGCAAAAAAGATTTATTAAATAGAAAAACATTCTCATACTTTGTAAAATCATTTATTTTCTTGCAAAGTATGTATTTATAAAACAAACCCGCCTTACTGATATTAGCCCCAAGTAGTCACTTGGTGATACGAGTGACTATCCTTGTAATCCGTCAATTTCAAAATAACCCTATCAAGCCATCAGGACTTTCCATAGGGTATCTATAATTGTACACACATGCGTTCGACACATAATAGGCTTGCCATGGACATTCACCCTTATATCAGCCCCACTGTAGCTCTATTCACTTATGCGGCCTCTCATAGGTCCGTTCATAAGTTACTTTCCTGTATATACAGTCTTACCGGCCTCATCACCAAATTATTTTCAACAATAATTTTAAAATATTTAAACAATTCAGGCCTCTTCGGCTATCTCAGCATGTATACCAATCAAATTATTTATAACAGCAGACCAAATAATTAAAACATCTCAATATCATACAAAGCATTTATAAATGGTTCATTTCACAATTTCATTTTCAATAAGAAAAATGGCTCATTTAACACACAAGCATACATATAAATATCATATGTATTCTATTTACATAATTGTGTATGTATAAATTTACTCACTACAAGGGGAAGGTAACCACTCCCATTACTGATCCTCACACTCAATCGGTACTTCTCGCGAATTCTCGAAACCTAACATCACATATGCATATATAATGAATTCCATGATTTTATATAATTAAATACAATGCACTAAATGCAATGCTCGTGGAATATATGTCTATAATTCTTTAGTTGACAGTAATGCTCGTGGAATATATGTCTATAATTCTTTAGTTGACACAACATATTTCTCGAGGCTAATCTACGACTGCCATTTATCTGATTTTCAACATGTATATGATCATTTTATACTTTTAGTTAACCTGAATTTAACACATTATATTATTTCTTATGCGAAAATCAACTTAAATCTCATATGAACAGGCCCTAGATTTCAACATGCTCACAAATCTAAAAATTAAACTTTTAATGGGTTAGTAGGCCTACCTTTAGCTTGTAGAAGTTCTTAGAAACCTCATATTGTCGTTTGAACACAAAACTCCCAAATTATCTTCGAACCCTAGTTTTCTTCTCTGTTCTTCCTTGCTATTCGTTACCATTTTTCAGTATAAATATGGCAATACATTGTAAAAGAGAAAATGGGAAATCACATGGGGACTTAAATTAAAAGAAAACCAAAGAGTTTTGCTAGGTTTTTCAAGGAATCTGAGAGAGAAAGTGAAGTTCGGTTTTTGTTTAGAGAGAGAGTGAAGAAAACGTAAATGAAGACACTAGAGTTTTAATCCCCCTCATGGGTATTTATAGAAATGGGCAAATAGACTAAAATGCCTGTCGAATTTACTCAGATTTGCGTTATATATCGATACATTTAGACTAAGTATCGATACTTTTGGGCTGAGTATCGATACCTTCAATCCAAGTATCGATTCGTTCCTTAATAATTCGATTATGAGAATTCCATTGATCTCAAGTATCGATATATTAGCCTTTATATATCGATCTCCCACTTTTTGAAGTATCGATACCTTTGATGAAGGTATCATTTTGGTTCGCCTTGTAAATATTTTCAACTTTCTGTCTCAGCATATATCGATACCTTTGATAAATGTATCAATCTGATCCATCTTGTAATTATTTTCGAACTCTCCATAAATATCGATCTGGTCAGTTTGTAATTTATTCCTAAGTCTTTGACTTACAAAATATCAATACCTTTCTTTATATTGTGTCAACTAACCATTACTATGCACGTATGAAGTAAATGTCATACAAATGACTACTTTACCCTTCTGTTCAAAGAACATGGTTTAACATATTTCTTAACTAATATATTTCATCATATTTTCCTCAACGTCTTTAAATTTGGTTATTATTTTTTAATTTTAGTAATTTAATTTAATTTAATTTATTTACATATTGAATTAGTACACCCTCCTTTCATGTGCGTGTCATAATTAGAGTATTTTAGATTTTTTGAATTGTTTTAATTTGTTTGCGTCAAAAACGTTTAAATTAAGAATAATTTTGTGCGGGAATGACCCTTACTTATTACTATATTCAATAATGATATTATATATTGTAAGGATTTAACTTGATGTCTTTTTGAGCTTATCATTACTTGTTCATGAAAAATGTTTCATAAATTTGCCAAACTTTAGGTAATTTTGAGTTGAGAATTGGTGTAATTTAGAGTAAGTGTGTAAATTTATGAGTTATGGAGTTTTAAATATTTACAAGACGTGGTAAGAAGGGGATAATTTTGTCCGAAAATTGTGTAGTTAGCCAAGTTAGTAAAAGAACAGTAAAATTAACTATTTACGTAAATTACCTTAATAATATCGCTATTTTAAGGATTTTTCCGACAAATTTATACAATAAAAAATTACTTAGAAAGATTTACCAGTCGACAACGCGGTTTTCGTTGTGTTGGGTCAATCCAAACGAAGACAAACAGATTGACCTAACCCCAACAAGAGCAAAACCTGTGCAACAACAACCAAATGATTCCTTTTACCGAAATTCGTTAATCGTTTTCGATCAAATTGCTTGTTTACGTTCAGCTTCTGCTCTTGATTATCTGTTGTTGGTTGTTATTATCTTCGTAATCAGCTGAATTATTGACCGACCTAAAACATGGGCTGTTGCGCGAGCAAATCCGCGGAGTTGAAAGCCAACCAGATTTCTCGATGGCGATCAACGGGCATTGTCGCCTTACGGGACGCCAAATTGAAGGCAAGTAGCTTTTGTTGACTCTCCTGTTTCAATAGAACGACTTTAATTCTTGTAATTTTCGTATCAAATATTATATATTTATGTATTTACAGCTTTTTGGTTTTCTTTGTTATTATTATTTTTATATGTCTATGAGTTTATGCATTTCTGTATGTGTGTACTTGTATTTCGGTGGCCGGGTTATGAATGTTCTTGTGAGGGGGTTAAATTAACAGTTTTTGGATGTGATTTAAGTGAATAAGTTCACTAAACCTATGAATTTCCTGGTTTTGTTTCGTGGGGGCTTATAATTATGAAGTTGGAATGAGAGGATCATTTTATTGTGCACGTGTATTTTTTGTCTTAGAAGTGAGCAGCAATTATGCCATGGAATCTGGGCAAATTATAATATGGGGGATATGAGGTTTTTTTTTTTTTGATGTATATGATATGCATTCCCTGGTTCTTATTTTTCCTTATAAATCTGGGAGCTTTTATAGGTCCTTGTATGATGAGGCACCAAAACCTTGTTTCCTTTATAAACGTGTATTCCTGGTGTCTAGGCATGCTTGTTCAATTTGTTGTGACAAGCCATTTGACATTGATCAAAAGTTAAGGTAACACAAGTCAGTTATAACTGTATAAGTTCGTGCAAAATACTATAGATATACATTTTGCTTTCCAAGCTTGACATTTTGCTGAGGAAGCCTAGTGAAATGAATACTGCTTTCTACTAGCCAGTAAACAGACGATTTGAGTATCTCTTGTCACATTAAACCTATAGTTTCCTTCAGGCTTTGACTTAAGTGGTAACATGTGGGCTCAGATGGGGTTTAGCCTTTCAGGTTATTTTTAGTTTCAAATCTTACATTTACAGAAGAATAAGAAATTTGGAAAACTGAACCAATGGTTAGTAACTTGGCTATACACAATATAAAAGTGTGCTTAAAATCGCAAATCAGTGAGTGTACTGTTGTTAATACTGATTTGTTGGTATGTTGCAGAAAAACTTTTAGAAAATGCAGTGTTTATGTGGCTTCCACTGTGGATGTTTGCATAAATGTTTTTGTTTTTGTTTTATTCTTATTTTATACTTGTACTTGAATAGACATTTCCAGATGAAGTTCTTAATCTGGACAAATCTGTGCGGACGCTTGACTTGACGCACAACAAGCTAGGTAAAGCTGACCCGAATTATTTCTGTTCATTTAAATATAATGAAGCTCTGCTATTGTCATCGTCTGTCTTCAAGCTTATCTGATCCCATTTTTCTATTTTCTCTGCAGTTGACATACCCATGGAGATCAGTAAACTAATCAACATGCAGCGCCTGGTGAACATTCTGTAGCATACTTTTACTATGACTCCATTTTGGAGACATAATTTAAAAGAACTACTACAAAACTTAGTTAATCATATTTTAGAAGTTTCAAACCTTCCAATTTCCTTTTTCTTTATGTTGAATAGGGATAGAACATACTAAAAATGCAGCCAAACAACAATTGTGAAGAGATTACTACTTCATTTAAACCAAGTCAAGAATTATGGCATATATATTCTTTGTCTTGACTCTGTCTCTGGATTGACAGCAATTTAGGTTTACCTTCAAATTGATATTGAGTAATGTACAGTTTTTCTGGTTGAACCTTTGCTTTTGGGGATACAACTTGTTGCAGAAAAAACTATTCTATTATATATCCGTTATGACTTGTGACATAATAATATGCACGTAATCATTAGCATATATGGTAATTTTGATAATGTATTAATCGAATGCTCATCTTCTAATTATAGTATGATAGGCAAAACTTTGCTAAAGTATTTTCTTTTCTTTTTCAGCTCTTAACTGATAATCTTATTGAGCAACTGCCGGTGAATCTGGGAAAACTTCAGTCTCTGAAAGTTATGACACTTGATGGCAACCGGGTTACTTCCTTGCCTGATGAATGTAATATTCTTCTCTAAACAAATATAATATCTTATATAACTATAGTTTCAATGCCTTATTGGTTTGCAGAATTACCTTCATGCCTACATCTGCAAACTTCATGGGGTCATCGACATTTTCTTTTTTATTTTTTTAATAAGAATTTTTAGGATGATTTTTTTCTTCTCTAACACTGTTTAGCTAGTTTAATAGTATTTGATTTTCCTTTGTCTAGTGGGCCAGCTGGTGAGGCTTGAGCAGTTATCCATTTTAGGAAATATTTTAACATGCTTGCCTGAAACTATTGGGAGCTTGCGCAATGTAAGTTACAAATTTAGTGAAAAACAGATTTTATGCAACTGCTTTACTATTTTCGTATATTTGCATGTATATTAGTTATATGGAGCATGAATCTTGCACAAATGTGTCTTTAGTGGCGGACATTTTGGAAATTAGAATTTACCATGACAAAGCTTTTATATTGTTAGAGTTGTTTCAGACAGGCAAAACTTCCGTAAAGTTTACAAACATGAGTCAGTCAGCAAATCCTTCAAGAGAGGTTAATCACCTTAGTGGCGTTATCTCTTGCAATGGCCTTGAGAAATGACAGGATGTATTGCCTTTATGATTTTAAAAGATTTGATATCCATTTGACCTGGATTCCTGAAGAATATTAATATTAAAAGTTCATTCTTTAAGAGAAGGGATCTTATGGATGGGAAGTGAATTCTTATAATGCCTCTTACGGAGCACTCTTGAAAGTCTTTCTGTTGTCTAATCACACAAGATTGACATGAATAAGATTCTTCCACTACTTGTGAATTTATGGGTTGCTGACAGTGCTTTTGTATTGAGAATTTCTTCCTAAAATGTAATTATTAATTTTGTTTTGGTTAGGTGAAGTTGTTGTATGGTAGAATTGATTGTTGAAATAGGGGGCATATGTGCTTATCTATTAGAGTCATGGGGCTAACTAGAAGTTTACTGTCTTTTCCTTTTGGGTTCGGATATTTTTGTCTGTTGTGCTTTTGTGTAGGACACTATTCATTTAGCAAATCTCATTAGTTTCCTGGATCTAATTTGGATTGTTTGCTCATGCAGTTGATTCTATTAAATGTGTCAGACAATAAGTTAAAGTCTCTTCCAGAATCAATTGGGAGTTGCTACTCTTTGGAAGAATTACAAGCAAACGGTACCTGAATCACTTATTTTTTTAGTTGTTGCTTGCTTTGCAATTTCTAACTGTTACTTAATATTAAGCATCAGGTAGTATGTGGTTTTCAGTATTAGAAAGATGTGCAAGGTTGAACTTTGTAATTTTGCACAAGGAAAATTTTGATTCCTTGTTTAATATAATGGTTTTATGTGAGCTTTTTTACTTTACTTTTCCTTTTTCTATGGTATGCTAGTTTATTAATTTACCTTGTCCATTGGAGCTAAATTATTGGTACCTAGTTAGTTGTCACTGATCATAGCTGCATGACAACCAATTGTGTACTATGCTTTAATTTGAAAATTCAATAAGAAAGGCCTGAGGTGGGGTGACTTATCCCAATCAATAATATGATTCATTTGACTAGGTAATTCTACCGGTAAATTGATTAAGTTGCCAATAATGTTCAGTTTTGTCCTTTCGAGCAATTTTCTCTTGTGGAATTTAAGTAAATTCTTTTGTGATTTTAGCATTTAATATTATTTAGAGTGATCTACCATGGTCTGGTGGCATCTTAATCAATCTTGGAGATTTTCCAGGGTATTAATTTATAAATGCTTTGTATTGACGGAATCATTCTCGTTTTCATATTAATCATAAGTTTTGTTCACGCACAGCCCTCCCCACCCCACCACCTGTCTCAATGGAAAAAAAAAACTATAAGTGTGGCCATGGGCTTGTATTCTTTCAGGTGGAATGATTTCTCTGGTTGTTTTTAGATCAGTGTCTTTTTGTACTGAGGAGCTAGAAGAATTCTTTGCTTATTATGTGATCTCTGTGACACTTGTTTCTTACTTTTCCTTCTTACCTTTGGATTCTTGCTTTGTGTTTGATGTTGTACTATCACTGGGCAGTAGCATTATTATTATTATTATAATTGTTATTATTATTGTATATCATATCTAATTCACTCGGCTGCATAATATTTTCAATTTGCAGATAATCTTATTGAGGATCTTCCTGCATCGATATGTAATCTAATACACTTAAAGTCGCTTTGCTTAAACAATAATAACGTGAGCCAGGTATTTTCTGTACAGTATAAATATCATTTTTGTTTACTTGAATGAAAGTAGATTCTTTTAAGTATCATTATCTTGTTTTTCTAAGTCTGTGCTCACTAAACAGGGTTGTAGTAGCCACTATCGTTGGATACCTTGTTCTTTTACTTTTATTATTCAAATTATAGTTTTGCAGCAATTATATATCTACATGATAATTCGAGCATCAATCGGCAGTGGCCCCATAGAAGAAAATAATTATATATCTACATGATTTTCTGTTGTCGGTAGCTGTGATTGCCAGCATTTTGCCTCAAAAACAGAAACATTTAGTGATTTTAAATCACTTGATTCTAGTTAGTTATATAACATATGTCAAGATCTATTATTTGGACAGGATCTTATTGAACTCTATTCTCTCCATTTAATAGATACCTAGCACTCTGTTGAAGGACTGCAAAGCTCTGCAGAATATTTCTCTGCACAACAATCCTATTTCAATGGATCAATTTCAGCAGGTAAATCATAGCTGTACTCCCTAATGGACTGCTTGACATGCTTTCTCATGAAAAGCCCTTGTCACTAATAGAGAACTTTACAAAATACCAATTTTAGATGGAAGGATTCCAAGAGTTCGAGGAAAGGAGGAGGAGGAAGTTTGACAAGCAGATTGATTCTAACGTGATGATCGGTTCTAAAGGCCTTGATGAGGGTGTTGATTTATGATGTAAATTCTATGAATAGCTCTTTCTTGCAGCTTGGGACATAATAGTCATGGTTTTTGTAAGCCTTTCTTTACATATACCAAATACATTATTTGAATCTCCATGTAAATGATAGATCTTTTGGATTGCAGGCCTGTATATGAAATTGCTGCTTGAAAAAACTAATTTGAATGCAAATGATTGGATCAGTTGGAAATTACTCTCCTTTGACTTTGTAATACCAATACATCTTGTTTTCTGTTATAACTAATTTTGCATCTCTTCGGTTACTTTTAAGAGGATCTTGTTATTGGACTTCGTTTGGTTTTAGCGAATTTTACTTCAAGTTGTTATTAAACACTTTTTCAACTTTATTTTTAAGGTACATAAAAATAAAAAAGAAAAATTGTAGTAACAAAAACTTGTTACATTTATCACATGATTTTTATTTAAATTTTTTAAAAATTAAATTACTTTGAAGCAGAAGAATATTTTGTTATTACACCTTATTTGAAAGGAGGAGTGTAATCAGAATATGAGTCAGGTGTCTTTAGATGAAGCTATTTTTTGGGTAAGGTCCCGGGCCATTTCAGGTCCATGTCTCAGGCGCAGCAAATATATAATTAATAATATAATATAATAATATCACGTTTGCTAAAGAATTTGCAAGGAAAAAGGGCAAAAAGTTCCAAAATTTTAGAAACCTTAGCTGTATTTTGCCAAATTCCCTCCATGAGATGCCACGTGTCACTCACCCGTTCGTAATTCAATCAAAATTAAAATCACCACCACCAAAATGCTAATAAATATCACATGTTTACTCTCTACAAACCCGAATTCAAATTCCCGTAATAGAATTTCAAGGGCAGTCCCTGTAATTTTGCTCAAGCACGTGCCGTTTAGTTATTTTCATTCAATTAGCCCCCAAAAAAAAAAAAAAAAAAAACACTATTTGAGCCCATTTTCGTCAATAATAAACGCTTCTTCTATCTCGATCTTTTCTCGTTCGATTCGACTGATTTTCCGCTTCTGATTTGCAAATTGATCTCGGATTTGAAATATTGTTTCTTTTGTCCATCGATCGATTCCAATATCGGCCATAGCCGTGATTGTAATCCATATCTAGGGTTAGGGTTTCGTCTATTTTTTCGATCTGAGATTTAGATTTCAGATCTACTAATTCCCTTGTAGATTAAGCTATTGTGTTTATGGATTTTGATTTTCTCTTTAAATGCGATCGTATTTTGTAATTAAATCTGATATTTTTGTTTCTGGGTTTTGACTTTCCGAGGGAATTTCCGGTCTACGGATCTGTTTATGGTAGTCTCTTTTATTTACTTTTCCTTCGTGTGTCGGATTTAATTTTTGAATTCATCGTAGTTTGAAGATATAGGGTTAGGGTTTCGAAAAACTGGGCTTTTATTTATTTATTAATTGTGTTCGGGGAAGTCAAATTTATCCAATCAATCGCGGTTACGCCCCCGATTTCCTCCTAATTTGAGCTTGTGCGACCTCTTTTATAATTTGGGAAGATTTTAATAGAAGGTAAAATCAACAATATTTTGTAGATTTTGATATGATATTATGGGCCTGTTATATTTACAATCAATCATAATAATAAAATTGGGTTTTACGTTTTTACCAAATTGCCCCTAAGTTGAAGGCGCCTACAGATAGCTGGTCCTACTCCTACCCATCTTTAGTTGTCAACAATAGCGGTAACAATAAGAATTGTTAAATCATGCAAAAGATTGCAAAGCGTATAGATACTTCTCGTTTACAAATGCATTTTGGGTAGTTAAACAATGAGCCGACTTGTTTTAGCATGCCAACATGTAAGCATGTTCCAATTCTTCTTTTGTTTTAGGATAGTTTGTGTCTGCATTAAGTATGTTTGCTTTCACCAAGAAGAACTACGTGTTTGCTTGTATGGTTTAGCTATTGCAAACTAATATGTTATATTGTGATTGTGATTGTGTATGTTTATGTTAGTTGAAGCAATTTAAAACTTATTCTGTTTTAAAAATGGTTGGTTCACTTTGTGCACATAAATTTGTAAATACCATCTATGTGATGGAGACTGAGACCAGCATATTTTAAGTGATATTTATGGGTAATTTATGACTCCTTACCCGATGTAGGTTCTAATATTAAGTATTGTGATTCTTTGTTTCCATGAATTCTAGTAAGGTAAACATTGATGGCTGGAAACTCGGGTATGAGATGATCATTCTTTTCGTAATGTAGTATAAATTTTGCGGACTCTGCAAATTAGGATATTGACTGAAAGTGGATTCAAATAAATAATTTTTAATTGTCAAATAATGAATCTGTGGTTTCTGATTATGTGTTGAAAGAAAGTGAATCATATTCTTATACATCTCATAACATTTTAAGTTAAATATTTTTTGATTATTGAATTGGAAGTGTGCAATCTTGTTTTCTAGAATCTTATGTCTGCTAGTGTGTAATGAGTATTTATATGCTGTAATGTGTCTTTTAGACTGGTGCACGTCGAATTGTTCATTTTGGTGCAAGCTACAGTCTAATTAAAATCATAACATTTCTTTTGCTTTTCAGCTTTTTGTTGATGTTAATTTTACTGCAGTCAAATATGGTACAAAAACGGCCTTTTGACGGCAAGGAAGCATTTGAGGTTTGTTCCAAACACCCAAGACAAATGGAACATGGTAATCAGCTATTTTCATCCTTGGTGTCAGGTTTATCCGAAGATGCATCCCTGACACCACATTTTTCAGGTGAGAGAGATTAGTTGTCTCTATATATTTTTAATGCTGAAGGAGGAGTTTTAAGCATGTTCAACTCTTCCATCATGTGGCATACTAAATTGTTAATAAGGGTACTGAAGGAGCTGTTGAAGCCTCTGTTAAATGTTGTTATACTTGCTTGTCTTATTTTCTATCTTACATGGATAAATAATTATCTCAATAATTTTATATCCAAAATCTGGAAATCAAATGTATATTCTGAACACCTGAAAACTTCGATGTTTGCATTTGAAGGAGCATCTTAATTAATAGCATTAGTTAGTTGCCATTTAAAATCTTGTTCTCTTTGTTTATAAAAATTCAGTCTAATGGTGAAAGATCACATGATCAGTAGATATACCATAAGTAATATTTGACCCTAAAACTTGACTGAATTATAATGCATAAATGAAAAGGTGGAAATGGAGTCGATCAAAGTAATACTGGAGGTCAAAAGCCGGCAAGTGGCGTTCTTACTAAACATCAAGGGAGTGCTGAAGATGTTCAATGCAGTGGTCCAGGTTACATTTCCATCTCATCCTGGCCCACTAGCAGCACCAGTGAAGAAGATTCCCAGTCAGGGACACCAGTTCATGAACCGGTCTACTTGGAGTATCTTTTTCCTGATCATCCGAGCAGGCAGCTCTATTCGTTACTTATGGTTTACCCTCCACAGAAATCTGTGCCTATTGGGCTGAACCATCAAGCTGATATTCCAGCGTGGGGCTCACTGTGTGCCAAGGAAACTTCAAATCATATTAGTAAATGTGAAGTAGTGTTGGGTTCTGAACACATTGTTGGGAATGAATATGAGAAGATATTGATGGGAACTAGTGTTATTCCGATGCCTGATCTGGAACCATCTGCATATACTGATGGCAAAGTTGGAAATGGTAGAACTGACTGTCTTTGTGAGGATAGGGGTTCTGTTAGATGTGTCAGACAGCACATCATAGAAGCGAGAGAGGAACTTGGAAAATACCTTGGGCAGGAAAAATTTGTGCAGCTTGGGTTCCTTGACATGGGTGAGGTAGTTTCAGATAAATGGAGTGACAAGGAGGAACAATTATTGCACAAGATTGTCTGCTCTAATCCAGCTTCATTGGGTAAGAATTTCTGGGGCATTCTATCGACAGCCTTCCCTAGCAGAACCAGAAAGGAGATTGTCAGTTATTATTTTAATGTCTTTGTTGTTCGAAAGCGGGCTTTACAGAACAGATGTCGTGCAATGAACATTGATAGTGATAACGATGAGTGGCGGGGCGGTGATGATTCTGATAACAATGAGACTGAGATGTCTGTTGAAGACAAGGACTCTGTAGTTGAATCACCTGAATATCATGAAGATTTTGGTTATAATGAAAGAAAAGAATACTACTTGCGTGCTTATGAAGAGGATGCAGTGGATGGCGAGAGCAAAGATTTTGTTTGTGCTACCAATATTTCAGAAGCACTTGCTCATCCCTCTTCTCAGCTCCAGGATGGAAAGGGAGATGGGGAATTGCAAGATGACTCGTGTACATCTTCTGATACAGGGGTAGTAGGTTCACGGTCACAGGTGAAGGCTGACAATGAGGATCACAATCACTGGCCAAGTTGCAGCAGCAGCTATAATGAAGTGAGGAATGGTTATGGTGGTGTCAATGAATTCACATTGGAGCCTTCCAGTGCTAAAGTTTGGGATGCTACTGCTGCTGGCTATACGAGTTATCGAAATAAAGTTGATTTCTTACCAACTTGTAGTATGATCAAGGAGGTTTTCGGAGATGGCAAAAGCTAGATTACCCTAACCACAGCTCAAAATAAATTAGCGAAGTATATATAATACACCGGAAGAGTCCACTTTTTTCCTCCTCCTGTACTGTTTATATAGAGTCCTTGTAGTTTTGTTAAAATATCATTATAGTTCCTTGAGTTTTGTTAAAATATCATTATGGTTCCATGAGTTTTGTCACTCTCATTTAAGAAAATGATGGCTGACAAAATATCATTCAAACCAATACAAAAGATACGGTTAGTTTATTTGATTCTTATCTAATTCCCAGTATAAAAAAATTTGATTAAATTAAAATTATTATATAAGTTCTATTAATATCATTATAATAATAAAGAATTTTTATTTGAACTAATATTATTTTTTATGAATAGGATCAAATAATAACAAATTTACAACGTGAATTCATAATTGAATTCTGAATTTTCAGACTTTTCAATCTAATTCAATTTGTGGAACCACCAGATCTAGTTAAACATAGATTGAATAGAATCAGATTGGTCGCGCTGGATTGGATTCAGATTCTAAATGCCCTAGTTATAAGTATATGTTATTGCTTTAGACAGTTTTTCTCAAAAGATAATAATAGCAATTATTATTATTATTGTTGATGTAGTAAAAATCATCTTTGGAACTTTATGCATAAGCAATTGTCTTCTTTGTTCGCTTGGATGTTACTTCACCTGCAACCGCAAAAAGATCTAAGGGTTAAACTATTGGTCTGGCGAAAACTTCTAATGCTTAAGTCAGGGTTTTGCTTTGAGATATTTGAGAGAGAAAGAAAATCAATAACAGTAAAAAACTTGCGAAGAGTGTTGTGTGCTCTAGTGTGTGTAACATAACGTGCATAACTGGTTATCTTTGGTCATTTTTTTATAGGCTGCTTTTTTCTTTCATTGTTTAGTCTCTCAAACTTATTAAGATTTTAAACAATCTAAATTCATAATCCCAAATGTATTTAAATTTTGGGGATCATGGAAACTTAACTTTATAAGTATTGATATTTCAGAAATTACGGGATCTTAAGTTCTATTTGCAGAATACACCTACCAGACCATAAATCCTTTTTATGAAAAAGTTCGGAACGAACTTGAATATTTTGACAATACGTAATTGTTGAGAAGTCTTGAAAATCTTTTGTCTGAGACTTTATTTATCAAATTAGAATAGTTTCGATCTTGGTGGTGTGCTTGAGATCTTTGCCATGATGTACCTGAGACCTTTGTAGTTAAAGGAGTTCTCAGAATTCTATGTCTAAGTCCGAGACCATTTATTGAACTTGGGGGGTCTTAGATCTTGCTGCGCTTGAGGTCTTTGCAACTCTATAGTTTGATCCCTTGGGCTTGAATTAGCTTCGGATTTCACCTGTCATTTATTGAACTTCAGCTAGGGCACTGTCAAACACATACTTTTGACTAAAACTAAAGTTTGTGATTTGAAAAGACCTGTATATATGTAAACTTTAAATGCTTAACTCAAATTTCGTAAGTCTCTATCCACGTGTTGGCCTCTAGTTGGCCTGTTAGGCAACATCGCTTCAGGCCCTAAAAGATTTCCTTCGTCTTCATCATTGCTGCATTTTTTTTTCGTATTCTGATGATTATCCTTTTATCTTTTATCCATTGTGGCTTTATCTCGCCCCTTCCTCTCATTACTATATCAATGGTTGGGGTTTCTCATTCTCTTAAATACCCCATTTATGTTCTCTTATTGTTTTTATTTGTATTTTCTTTGCATTCAAACCTTCTTTAAACTTTTCATCGCAACGAAAGAACTTGGAGAAAACAAACTCTAGATTTAATCCCTTTGTTACCAACATTATTAAGAATAGCGATAATTGATTCAAAATGAAAAACTTAGATTCTGCATTTTGACTTTTGGTTTAGCTTTCATTATGGATTGTAGGCTTTTTCTTGCTTTACCAAGGCCGTCTTTATTTTGGACTGCAACTCTCTTCTCACTACTCTATTATCGCCTTCGTTCTGGACTGTAACATTTTTCTCACTGTGCTAAGATCGCCTCTGTTCTATACTGTAACTCTCTTCTCATTGTAGACAGTCTCTGTTGGAGATATGCCCTAAACCCAATTGTGTCATACAGTTTAGGGATATCATTCCATTGTATATATAATTATGTAATTGATTCTAAATCAGTTTATAATTAATAAAATGACTTTTATATCATTTTGCATGTTCAGTTGCGAATATATATTGTATATATAAAATGCAGAATGATATCTAGTGATTATGATGTCATGAATCTATTTGTAAGGAGTTGTAGATATGAGGACAAAATTTTGATTTGAATACATTCAAATTTATTCCCGGTTGAGGTGATGTCATATGAGCCTATGACATTGCATGATTGGTATATTTGATGCTACCAAGGATTAGTATTGGATACTAATAGTTGGGTGATGAGTCTTATGTCACAAGAGCATAAATATGGGTAATGCGTTGGAGAACGTGTTACTGAACCTGACCAAATGTGACAAATCACATGGGTGATTATTCGCAGTCAATGATGCGTCACACAGCTATACTAGTATACCACTAGTCCTTTGACCTGAGGTATCACGGCTGTCCTCCACACTGAGGCACATCGTTCACTTGTATATATTGCACCGGGCTAGCCACGCCTGGTGAAAAAAGCTTGTTGATAATGTGTTTAGGTGTATGAGAACAAGTGATAGCCAAGATGGAATCTGCTAGCTCAGATGTTGGAGCTTGAGATCCTAGGTGGAACTGTCATATGTGGAAGTAAAGTCTTTGACCAAAGCAAGTATATCCAGAAAAGTGTTTTGCAGATATATGAATCCTATATATGATTGAGGTTCAGATCCTATGATTGAGTTAGAGGTTTGACAATTCCATGAGTCGTACTTGATTGGGAGTCGACAACAGAGGGACTTTACTACATGCACAAATGACTATATGGGTTCATTTATTTGTGTCTGGGGGTCATGACGTCTTGCTAGAGGTCCGTTATGATCATTGGAAACTTTGGTTACAAAGAGTTGTATCAAAGTGATACGAAAGAGTTCGTATTTACCTATGTCTAGTTCACAGTGAACCCAAGGGTCACATATAGTCAATTACTTGATGATGATGGTATTTACTATTATACAATAATAATTAATTTGTTAATGATGTTGTTCCGATACTTTGATCGGATTGCAATTTAATTCTTTATTGTAAAGAATATATTTTTCGGTAAGGACGAGCTAACACTTATATGCGTAGAAAATATTTCGGTTAATTATGAGATAACGTAAATATAATTTACGAATATTATATTATGATATAATGATATAATACTTTAATATTAATTGAGATAATAATATAATAATAATATCTTATAAGTAATGAATATAACATTGTATTATATATATATTATAGTAATATATATATACATATTTAATCATTACTTCAAATATATATATTAAAGTAATATATATATATATGTGTGTGTGTGTGTGTGTGTGTGTGTGTGTGTGTGAGTATATATATATATATATTTGTATATATATATATATATATATACACACACATTCTCTCTTCAAGCTAACCACACATAGTTTGCCACATATGTTGCCTTTATGCATTTAATGAAATGAAGAGGCAAGTGGGCGAGGCTGTTGGGGATTACAGCTGTGCAAGAAAACACTCAAATGTTGAGTATTAGTTGCATTGGATGCAACATGAGCCTTCCCAAGCAAGACTAAAAACGTGAGTCTTCTTAAGTGAGACAAGAACGAATTGAACATTCTTCTTCTTCTCTATTATTCTCTTTGAAAAGTTTAGTAAGTGCCATCCTTAGAGAAGCATGGTGAAGGTTTGATTTTGAACCAAAGACACAAGAGAGAAGAAGAAAGCAAGAGAGAGAAAGAATGTTTTGGCTTGGTGAAGCTAAAACCGATCCTATAACGAAGTCGGAATCACCGTCACCAACACAGACATGTGGAGACCTGTGGAGGCGAGTGACGGAGTTCATTTGTTGTTCTGGATTTCGAAGGAAAGAAGTAAGTTCTTGAACTTTGCATTTATGTTTATATTTGAAATTGTTTTAAATACCAAAAACATACATATGTACATGTCTACATCTATGGGAAGCCTTTCCGCATGTTTATGTGATAGGCATGGCCTCCCCCGCGGTGGTCGTGCGCCCGAGAATTGATCCCACCTGTCGCGCTTCTGCCATGAGTGAGAAATAGAGCATCTGAGTTTTTCTCGATGGCATTATTCCCTTCAGCCTCGCCATGAATAAGATTTTTCTACCAGTTTTAGACGAATGTTCTTTGTTCAAGTTACTTCTTTATTTTGACAAAAACTGGTAAGTTTTCATATTCCCCAAACTTTTCATTTTATCAATTTTGGGATTTTTTTTGTTGAAACAAACATTGAATAGCTTTTTAGGGTTTTAAACTATAGTTGAATTTTCTTGAGTTGTTGATGATCTTGGACAGTTCTTAATAACTTATTTTTCTCAGCTTGTGAAAAAAAATGGGTTTTGTTTTAAGTGATAACAAGACTACTTCTAGGAAAAACAGCTTTGAGGAAGAACTTGCCATTGTCTCTACCCCACCTCCTATTCCTGAGACAAGGGAATAAATGACAAATTTTGAAGCAAACTAGTTCTCCTTCACAATCATGAAATCATACTTAGAAACCTATACTCCTTTCTATAACATTCATAAAGGCATTTATCTTAGGGCTCTTGAGGCGAACGAACTTCCTAATCGCCCTTTTGATGATGAAATTTCTTTTAACGAAATACAGTTTCACCTTAGGGTCAGACTCCCACAATTAAGGAGATTGAATACATGTATTTGTTAAAAAAGAACCTAGTGAGAAACCTTGGGTGGTACTACATTCAGACCCAACTTGGCAAACATAATCTTATCATAGGTAATCCATTTTGTAACAAGAATTGGAATAATAAATGGTTTTTTTTTTTTTTCAGTGGTGAATGAAATTCTGACAACAGGTGCTTAGATTGTTTGGGGGCCCAATCACCTAGAGTGATCATCTTCAGCTCATAGCTTGAAATTTAGAGAGGGTCGAAATGTCCGGATTCTTAGCGTCTAGCCAAAAATCCCTTCTTTCTGATCTGACCAGATCTCATCAGGTCTTGTAATTTTTGTGTCTTTAAATATTATTTGATAACTAGTCTTCTCTTCTTTACTTTTGTATTAGATCATGATAGTTAACTTTTGTATGACTTCATTTTGTAGCAGGAGAGATGGCCTTAAAAAAAACCAATGTAGAACCTTCTAGACTCTCTGAGGAAGTTAGCAAAGGGCAAGAAAGCTGAAGGTGCTCCTAAGGCCCCAAAGACTAAGGCTGGGCCTTTTGCCCCTAAGAGCATGGCTGGGACCTCTGCTTTATAGGATATCAATAGAACTTCTGGTTCTAGCAAGATTCCCACTCCTTCTAGAGAAGTTGTGATCTGAAGTGACTTGCCACCTCTTCTTGCCTCTAAAAGTGGACAAGAGGAAATGTAAAAAGAAGATTGTGTCAGTGGATAAGAATGATGGGCCGAGGTGAAAGAAGGGGACACCGGCTTAGGAGGCTAGTGAAAGCTTTGTCCTTTTCTAGGTTGTCATAAAGGATC
Organism: Cedrela odorata; assembly: GCA_035584115.1. Classification (NCBI taxonomy): domain Eukaryota; kingdom Viridiplantae; phylum Streptophyta; class Magnoliopsida; order Sapindales; family Meliaceae; genus Cedrela; species Cedrela odorata. The sequence goes on along the minus strand of JAXCLQ010000011.1, from coordinate 17,273,253 downwards.
TCTTTGAGGACAAGAGGGAGTTCTTTGCCCATTTCCTCCCATGCATCAATTAGCAGGTAATATGCATCTCGTCTGAGTATTTAGATGCCTTTTTGGCTGCTACGCCTTGAGGAATTTTGGACTACATACAGAGGTGGCTTAACCAAGTAAGTTGGCACTTGCCTTGCTTTCTAAGCGATAATACTTTCTTTGCTTTTTCTAATATTTAGTTATTTGTAATGACTCGTTTAGATGCAATATGCCGCCATTGTGCACCGAGATGCCATTGATGTTATTTCCTCAGGTTCATTGGCAACGGATAATGTTTGGATATAGCAAAAGGATGAGGAGGCTGAGAAGAACTTGGCCTTGGAGCGAACTCAGTTTGAAGTTGATAAAGAGAAACGGGCTTGGAAGATGAAAGAGCTTCAGGTCAATGAGGGAACTGCTGAGTCTTCTCAGGTGAAGTTTAGCAGAAGGATGAGCAACCTCGAGTTTGACCTGAATAAGTCCAGGACAGAGTGTTAGGGGCTTCGAGGAGAAATGCTAGGAACTGGGGAAGAGCTTGGAAGCTAAGAAGAAAAAGTTAATGTGCTTGGCCACCAAACTTGAAGAAGTTGAGGGGGTGGTTGAGGCCACCATCTCAAATTGAGTTAATGAAAAAATTGACCTAACTTGTGAGACGTTCTAAGACCTGTATCCTGACTTGGACTTGAAATGGTTATATAATGCCTTGGGATGTGAGCCTCTACCTTCTAATGAAGACTCCTCGGACAACATCTTTTTAAGGGCGACTCTTCTCATGACAACTTAAAGATTGCTTCTTTTACTCCTACTGTAGACCAGGCTGACTCTTCTTCTGATCCACCTAGCAATCCAGCCAACAAATGAACACTTAAATTTCTTTATGTTTTGTTGTTTCTTTTTCAGAAAATGTAATAAACTTAATATGATGAATTGAGAACTTCGTGTTTTTGACTTGTGTGGCCTTTTTTGGCTCTTTGCTTACTAGTTGTTTTCATACTTGGCATTTTTGCATAACTTGTAAAAACTTGATTAATGCCAATTAATGTTATGAAAAATCTAACCTGGATTGAGCTAGGTTGAGAACGTAAAACTTGAGCTGCTACGAGTCAGCCTTCTGATTTTTTCTTTTTAGAGGAAACATTTTCAAGTAGGAACCATACTAACCACTGACACGTCCTAAGCTCAAGGCTTATATGGGTATTGGATATTATTATCCTTACTTGAATTTATTCATCTTAGTCACTTGGGAACTATTAAACCCTTGTGCATCTTGAGATTATCCTTAGGGTTTTTTTTCTAGCTTTGGATAATATTACCTTGAGATAAGATTGAAACATAATCACCTATGAACCGTTTTGCTTAAGACCCATTTGAGATGAATGAATAATATTACGGAGATAGAATGTAATCATCCAGAAATCATTTTGCTCTTGTATGTCCTAAGATTAAGCTTAGGGCTTATTCGAGTTATGAATGACAATTCCATGGGATGAAGGTAGAATGTAATCATCTAGGAAATATTCTGCTCTTGTATGTCCTAAGGTTGAGCTCAGGGCTTATTCAAGCTATGTATAATATTATTCTGAGATAAACGAGATGTAGACTTCTAGGAGCCATTATGTTCTTTTATATCCTGAGGTCAAGCTTAGGTTTTATTCGAACAATGGATGATATTATCCTAGGCAAATGAGATGTGAAAATTTGGCAACCATTCTTGTTCTTTTACATCCTGAGGCCAAGCTCAGGGCTTATTTGAACAATGAATAATATTACCTTAGACGAATGTGATTCTTTTGTTCTTTAACTTGAGGATCACCTATTTATCAGTGTATCCTTATTACCAAAAGTCTTGCTGACGTCATAGAATTGTAAATAAGATTATTGCATTACTTTCAAGACAAAAGTTGTACAAATCCTAGATAATCCTTAAGGGTAATACATCTTAGCTGTTCTACATTCCATGATTTTTTGACCCTACCTCGTCTAGAGATTCTAACTTGTAGACTATAGGTCTCAGAACCTAGGTAATCTTATAAGATCCTTCCCAATTAGCCCCCAAAACACTTTCTTTTGACACTTTAGTGTTCAAGGTGACCTGTCTCAAGACCCAGTCTTCAACTTGGAATCTACGACATCGAACGTTCTTGTTGTAGTACTTAGCTACTCTTTGCTGGTAGGCTGCTGCCTTCACTATCACTTAATCTCTCTTTTCTTCAAGCAGATCAAGCTCTAAACGTATACTTTGGTCATTATTTACCTTATCGTAGTTGCTGACTTAGAAAATTGGTACGTTGACCTCGATTAGAATCATTGCTTCACACCCAAAGACTGAGCAGTAAGAAGTTTCCCTGTTGGCTAACTTCAGAGTTATTCTGTAGGCCCAAAGAACTTGGGGAAGCTTATTAATCTAGGAACACTTGTGCTCTATGAACTTCTTTTTGAATGCTATCTTGATTACTTTGTTCACAGCTTCCACTTATCTGTTAGCTTTTGGCTGAGCAGTGTCACAAACCTAACATCAATTGAGAAGTCTTCGTAAAAATTCATGAAATTTGAGTTGTCGAATTGCTTTTCATTATCTACAATCAACACTTGAGGTATCTCGAACTGATAAATAATGTTTTGCTTGACGAATGTCGTGACTTTCTTCTTGATGATGCTGGCCAATGGTTTGGCTTCCACTTATTTAGTGAAGTAACCAATGGCCACTACTACATAGTTCGTGTTGGCTAAAACGAGAGGCATGAGGCTAATGAAATCTAATCCCTACTGGAAAAATGGTCAAGGGCTTATCAATGAAGTTAGCTTTTTAGGGGGCTGTTTTAATACATAGCCATGTACTTGGCAATCGTGACAAGTTTTCACTACTTGAGCCGTACAACCTAAGTGTTTACAACACATCTCCTGGTGAACTAACTATACAACAGTCCAACCATACTCATGGATTCAAAATCCAACATCGAACTCAACTCAATGCAAAAAAAATGAATTTACAACTCTGTACACATGATAGACCCAACAACCCAGGTGATAGCAATGCATACCATTACCTCAGCTCGTGTCTTTATAAAGCTGAAGTGGTGTACTATATCTAGGCTCTTGCAAAATTGGAGAGTAGGTAGAGGGTAGTGAGTTTAAAAGATTCAGTAAGTAAGGGTTAAACGTAATATTAACACATAAGTTTCAGATAATTCACATAATTATATATATACATTCATATGCATTTGATTTTTCCTCACATCAATCATTATTAAATTCAACGTACCTACAAGGTACATCACTACAAGAACTCTGGTGTTTAGGGGTTACGTATCGTCATTCCCCAAGTCATTAGCACTGCTCTCAAGAATGTTACATTTGAGGTAGGGGAATCCAGAGGCGTTACGTATTGTCGTCCCCTTGGATCTAAGTCAATCAACATACATGTGCATATGGTCTTAAAGATAAAACAATTTAAGAACATTTAAATCAGATCATATACAATACTCTAATCATGTGATAAATAAATCATATTTACCAACTCAACAAGCAGTCTCGCTGTTTCTTTCTCACCTGTTAGCATCAAAATAGCAATCTATAGATTCATAATATGCCAACACCTCATAGACATTTTTGTCATTTCAAACTTACAATTCAATAATCTCATAAATTTACTAAGCGGTAATTAAAATCCAAATCACCATTTATAATGTTATCATATTTTGTAATATATATATATATATATATATACCATAATGTTGAAGATATGCCCTAGAACCAACCATGTCATGTGGTTCAAGGATATCATTCCGTATATATAAATATTTCTGTAATTAATTGTAAATTATTTACGATTAATGAAATGACCTTTATATCATTTTACATTTATAGTTGCTTAAAAAAAATAATGCAGAATGAGTTCCCGTGATGTATTAGGATGTCATCATTTTATTTGCAAAGAGTTGTAGATATGAGTACAGAGTTTTGATTTGAATACATCCAAAACAGTTTTCGGTTGAGGTGATGTTATATGGGATTATGACATTGCATGACTGGCATGTTTGATGCTGCCAAGGATTAGTACTGGATACTAATATTTGGGTGTCGAGTCTCATGTCACAAGAGCATAAACATAGGTGATACGTTGGATAACGTGTTACTGAATGTGATTAAATGTGACAAATTATATGGGTGATTATTTACAGTCAATGATACGTCATGCAGTCATACTAGTATACCACTAGTCCTTTGACCTGAGATATCTCGACTACCACCTGCATTGAGGCACATTGTTCACTTGTGTATATCGCACCGGGTTAGCCACGCCTTGTGAAAGAAGCTTGTTAGCAATGTGTTCTTGGTGTATGAGGACAGGTGATGATCAATATGGAATTTGCTAGCTCAGATTTCGGAGCTTGAAATCTTAGGTGGGGATGTCATACATGGGAATGAAATCTCTAACCATAGTATGTGTTTCCGAAAAGGTGTTTTCGGATACATAAATCTCGTATATGATTTGAAACTCTGTTCCTATGATTGAGTTAGGGATTTGACTATCTATTACCTACACTTGATCGGGAGTCGCAGCAGAGGGACGTTACTACATACACGTACGACTATATGGATTCATTAGTGTCTGCGAGTCGTGGCATCTTGCTAGAGGTTGAGCATGATTATTGGGAGCTTCGGGTGCAAGGAGTTGTACCTAAGTAATGCAAAAGGGTTTTTATTTGCTCATGTCAAGTTCACAGTAGATCTAGGTGGTCACACACATATTAGTTACTTGATGATGATGGTTATTGCCATATACAATATTATTTAGTTAATGATATTATTACGATACTTGATCGGTTGACAATTTAATTCTTTATTATAAAGGATTAATTTTCTAGCTAAGATGTGCTAGCACACATATACGTGAGAAATATTTCAGTAATAATTCAGATTACGTAAATGTGATTTACGGAAATATGGAAACTAAGAAAAGATATTTTGTTTTAAGGATTTTAATAAATAAATTGTTTATTTATTATTGATTAAATAATTATTATTTGATTAAATGAATTCTTACTTGACAAATAGCACCATGTGATGTTGCCAAATATCTTTTTACAATTAATGTTTAAAAGTCAAATATTATAAGTGATGATTACATTTAATTATATATAATATAATATTAAAATGTAATCATTATATTTTATTAATATTGTATAAATAAAATAATACACACTCTCTCTATATTAAAATATCTAGTATATATATATATATATATGTTAAGATATTTATTGTATTATTTGGATTAATGCAAAATGGATGGATTTTGGAAACCATTGTAAAGAAGTAGCCACATGTCATCCATTGTTTTGTTTTTGAACAAAAGGCTTGGATGAGAGTTATACATGTAGGCGAGTTAGGTTTTTCTTAATTGGGAATTGAGAGAAACCTAAATAGTGTGTGCTTCTTCTTCTTCTCCCTTCTCTGCCGAGACACCATTGTGAATGGATGAAAGCTTTTGTTTTGAACGAAATCAAAAGGGGAAGAAAGAGAAGAATAAAGAGAGAAACAAAGAAGAGGAAATGATGAAAATGGTTTTTGTGAAATCTTGTTCTTCGAATATAGGGGTAAAATAGTTATTTAATGATATTCTTTATGACACATGCCTGATTAAAATTTAATTGACATATTAACGAGACTTAGAAGAACTTAAGTTGACGTAATGAGATAATTAACATGGATTTATACGTATTTTTTTTTAAAAAAAATTTGAAAAGGGACCAAATTGAAAGGTTTTTAGTAGGAATGACAATTGGGCTAGGCCAGGCCGGGCTTGACAAAGCCCGAGTCCAGCCTAACAATGTGCACATAAAGTCCAAGCCAGTAAAAGCCCAGTCCAAATGGGACCCGTGTCGGGAAATGCTTTTGATAGGCCCGAATTTTTTTTCAAATTGTTTTAATATTTTTAAAAATAAAATAAAATCTTCCTAAACATATCAAATTTTTAATTTTTTACAATCTATTTAAAGTAAAAAATACTATTAAAACACATTAAAAATTCTAAAAATTAACAACATTACTTATATTAAATTATTAACATACAATATAACTACACAAGTTTAAATACATATTAAAAGTTCAAGTATCTAATATATATTTTCAATTAATTAGAAGTATAAAAATATAAGAGTATAGTCATAAAACTAAATGTAAACAATTCAAAATACAAAAATTTATTATTTTTTTAAGAATTACACCACCTAAAAATAAATTTAAAATAATATAAATAAATAAATAAATTTATTTTTTTTCAATCCGGGTTGGATCACATCCAAGTATCTATAATAATATCCGGGTCTAGGCTCGGAATAGTACATGCTTGAAAATTAAAGCTCAAGCCCCTTTTTTTTTTACCCGGGCTGGGCTAAGTTGGGCTTGAGCTTTTTTGCCATCCCTAGTTTTTAAGAACAAAATTATAAGATTTTCAAACAGTTGAAAAACGAACGTTGTAGTGGTCACTATAGCAAGTACTGTAGCAAATTGAAAACAGTTGACCGGTAGAATGATTGTTTTCGGAGCACTGTAGCATAGTCTAAGATTATTATTTACTATTACTGTAGCAATCTGGTTGACCGTTTTTGAAACTGGTTGACCGTCAATAGCTTGATCACGGGTTACTGTAGTAATCTTGTTGACCGTTTTTGTGAAAGATTGACCGGTTTGCTAAAAAAATGAGTTTTTTTTTACGAAAATTTCAAAGATTTTAAGAGCATTTTGGTCTTTTTGTCCATTTTCTATATATACCATGCCCCCAAAATAGTATCTCATTGTTCTCTCTCTAAACAAACCCCCAAATTCATTTTCTCTCTCTAAAATAACATCTCTCACTTCTCTCCTTAATTTTTCATTTTCTTCTTGATTAAAATCAAAATTTCCACCACCAAATGATTCCTCATAGCTTACTCTTCAATTTGGGACTCAATTTGAGTTAAAAAAGGGCGGAATTGAAGCTTGACGAAGATTAGGTTTGGACAACAATTTGAGATTTTTGAGTTAAAATGGCAAATTGGAGTTCTTACAAGGTTATAAAAGCCAATGGTATGCCTGGTAACTCTTAATAGTTATAATTTTAGTATTTGGAATGAAAAAGAAATTAGAGCTTACTGTTCATATACAAATTTAAGCTTGATTTTGTATAGGGTACGTAGAATTGTGTTTCATGGTGATAAATGAAGTATTTAATGTCAAATATACGTTGATTCATCGATTGAACCAATATATGAATAATTGCCGAAAATATATATTAAGTGGAATTGTGTTGTAAACAAATAAGTGAACTCGAAAAAGCTATGTTATTAAGAGTATATGAGTTGGATATTGACTAGAAATGGATATTACATTTGAAAGAAATATTAGAAATTGATTTGTTAATGTGAAATTTGGAATGTAAATGGCCATGAGATTTCATTAGTGGAAATCGGCTAAATGACTCGTTTAATTAGCCTCGTGATGTGTCGTGTGTCAACTAAAGGAATTAAGTCTTGTTGCCACGAGCATTTAATTTAATGCACATATATTAAGTTAATTGAAATCGTAGAATTTATATATGTATATGCGTGGTGTTAGGTTCAGACAACCTGCGAGAAGGACCGACAGAGCGTGAGGACACATAGTGGGAGTGTATACCCCCTCTAAAGTTGTGAGTAGATTTATACATACATATTATGTAAAAAGAAATGCATGTGATATCTATAGGTATGCATGTGTGCTAAATTAGGAACTGAAAAGTTACTTTTATTTTTGTATGATATTGGGAAATGATTTGTATACTGTGGTTTGCCATTAAATTATGTTTTAAAATTCATGCATGTAATGGCTGGGAAGGCCGAATTTTGATTTACATGAGTAAACTATTAATTCAAAAATGAAACATTTTTAATGCATGTTTATTGGTGATATGACACTGTTAAGGCCAAATATTATTGTATGGCTAGTGGGTCAGGATATTTATTGTATATTTAGGGTTGTAACTAGTGAACGGACCTATGAGAGGTCACAGATGTTATTGATGCTGCAATGGGGCTGTATAAGGTAAGTTAAATCATGGTAAGCCTACTGTGAGCCGGTGCGCGTATTTGCAGTTATATAGAGACCCTATGGAAAGTTCTGTCTATTTGGCAGGGATCTCTTGGAGTTGATGGATACGATGAGGACAATTATTTTATCACCAAGTGACTACTTGGGCCAACATCAGTGGGACGGGCTTGTTTTATAACTACATATTTTATAAATTAAATGATTTTACAATGTATAAGAAATGATTTTCAGTTTATAAAGAATGCATTATATATGGTTTTATGTATAATAAGCTCATTGATGAATTTCGACGTTACCTCAGCTAAGGTAGTGATCGGGATAATATGGCCAGCCCGTGTTGTATATTTAAACTTATTTGCAAACCAATTTAATTGTTTTATAGACATTGTTGTACATTAGTTGTATATATGTATTTGAGCATACTAATAAATGAAATCCCAATATCATGGTTTAAAATGTTTGTGCATGTATGTATATCTATATATGTATGCATTCACTCACTGAGTATCGTTGTATACTCACTCCTCACAATTTTTATGGTTTCCTTTTTCTTCCATAAGAACTAGAAGTTATCTAGATTTAGAAAACTTATTCTTGAGTTTCCATATACAAATTTGGATAACCGGAACTCGTCGCTATCAATCTGATGTATGTGTAACACGCCCTCAAGCTAACGAGTAGCTTGTTTTGGAGATCGACACTAAGGTATGTGTACTTTTATGTGTTGATTATTTTGTTTAAAAAGTTTAAAATTTTAAAATGCACATACATCCACGTCTTTGGTCCTTGGATGAGCTTTTCCACATTTGCCATGTGACGACAATGGCTCCCTTAATGCTATAAATAAGACGATCAGTGAGATTTTTAAGATTAGAAATATTAAAGAGCCATATGAGACATATTCAGTGAATATAGAGACAAGTCAAGATGAAGATCTAGAGATTTCAGCATGTCTAGTAGATGCTGTATATTCTAGGCTAAAGCAGAGAAGTATGAATTTTGGAAATTTACAAAGGTAAGCCATTACTCTTAGATTTTAAGTATTATTTTAGGTGAGAATAATATTTTGCCATAATTAAGAGTGCTTCTTTGTCTAATGAATTTCTTGATAAATTGTTTTATGTTTAAGAAAAAGAGGGTAATGGATTGAACTACAACAGATCAGAGGAATTAACCCTTCATTGTGCATGCATTATAAAGCTTTAAGGTAGTTGTAATATGCATCTGTTAATGATGGAATTAATATATAATAATAGTTATCCAACTAGTATTAGCATGACTTAGTATAAAACCTTATACGGTGGAGAGCGAGGAATACTTTTATGTTAGGGTGTATCTTGATAATAATAATACTTTTATGTTAAGCTAGAGAAAGTTAAATTAACAAAGACCTCTACTGAGAAAGTTAAATTAAGTAAAGTTATATCTTTGTTTTAAACGGGCTGTATGGAATAGTGGAATGTGAAGGCACAGTAGCCTACTGATTAGAGTTGTCATCTAACTTGGTAATATATCATAATGTGTTCCATGTTTCGAGGTTAAAGGAGTACATGTCGGATCCTTAGCATATTTCAGAGACAACTCAAGTAAAGTGGAGAGGTGATCTAAGTTATAAGATTTATGCAATGAGCATAGTTGATTTGTAATATCGAGTTTTGAAGAGTAAGATCGATTCTAAGGTAAAAGATTGTGTGAGGGGGTATGCAAATGTTGAGGACATGACTTAAAAGTCTAACATTCCATGCCTTAGCAATATGTATATTTTATTTAATAGACGTAACTGCTACATGAAATTTTAAGAAAAAAATTTTTCTAAGGAGGAAAGAAATGTAAACCATGTTCTTCGAACATAAGGGTAAATAGTCATTAACAATATTTATTTTCACACATGCATTGATTAATTTGAGTTATTGGAAATATTTGATGGACAAATATTTGATTTGAATAGGGATTCCATTATTTGAATAATAGTTGAAATGTGACGTGGAAATATGAATTAGAAAAAAATTTAGCCATGGGTTTTCATTGTTGAAAATTGGGAAAATGACCTTAGTTAAAATTAGTGAAATGCATTAAAGTAAGGAATTTAATCACATTTTTCATGAAAATTTCATTTAGTGCAATTATATTGATTATTTGAATAGTAGATTTTATAAGTTACGCATATGTGGTATTAGGTTATGATGATCCAAAAGAAGGAAGGAGTAGGCGCGAGGGATTGTTAGTGGGAGTGATTACCCTCCCCTTACAATAGTAGATTTATACATACATAATTATGTAAATAGAATTCATGTGATATTTATATATATTACTTGTGTGTAAACAAGTATTTTTTATTGTTGAAATGAAATGAGAAACGAAATGCATTTATGTGATTAATAATTGATATTGGGATGTGTTAATTTAATTGGTTTACGGTTTTGAAATTGTTTGGATATACATGCTGAACGGCTGATGAGCCCTGTTGTATTTATGTTATCATTATTGGAAAATAAATTGTTTTAATGCATGTATGTGTTTTGGTGATGAGGTCGGTAAGGCTGAATATTGTGTTATGGCCAGTGGGCTAGTTGCATGGCCTTTACGCATGCTTATTTAGTGTATATATAAGGAGGTAGCCTATGGACGAACCTATGAGAGGCCGTATAGGTGAGTGGACAACAGTGGGGTTGTATAAGGGAGGTTAAGTCATGGTAAGCCCACTGTGTGCCGAGCACGTGTGTGCTAATATGGAGACCCTATGGAAAGTCTTGGCAGCTTGATAGGGATCTCGTACATTTGACGGATATGACGAGGACAGTCACTTCATCACCAAGTGACTACTTAGAGCCAACATCAGTGAGACGGGTAGTGTTTTGTAAGTGCATGTTTTGCAAGAAAGAAATAAAATGTTATTTTATAAGATTGCATTGCATATGATTTTATGCATAACAAGCTCACTGATGGATTTCGATGTTGCCTCGACCAGGGCAGAGGTCGAAATAGTATGGCCAGCCCAGTTTGGATATGTAAAAATAAATGTAGACCTCAATGTTGATTTTAGTCATTTATTGTACATGAGTTGTATATATACATATACATATATATATATATATATATGTATTTTGAGCTTGTTGTTAATAAAAAATCCCAATATCTAAGATCTTAGAAATGTGTGTGCATGTATGTATATATATATATATATGTATTTATTTACTGAGTATAGTTGTATACTTATTCCTCATAATTACAGATTTTAGATTAAGAGCATTAGTACTCGTAGAGTTCGGGGTAGCAATAGCGAGCCTACAACGCTTTGAGTAGGTTACTTACTTGACTCACATGTGTGAATGTCCTACTAGATAAATATAAATGGATTCTTGTAATACTTTTGTAAATTAAAAGATGATGTAAATGTTTATATTTTGTTCAACTCGACTGTAAAATGATTTATATAAAGTTATTTTAAATAATTGATACTTGTTGTGGATGAATTGATCATGTAGATCAATTCTTTGAAAATTCCATGAATGGGAAGGTTTATTAATAAACTGTGATTACACCCCTTATAGTACGAGTGAGGGGTAATAGTAATGCATATGATGATGATATGAGATAATGATAGAATATGAAAATTAGTTGAGATAAATTAATAAAGTTTTATCTCTGGGCATCCACGAGAGAACTTTTACACCTAGATTGAGGTAAGATTGAATTTAAACATTAGAGAATGGATGTCAGTGACTAGTACTTAAAATTACTAAGGAATGGTTCGGTTAGCTCTTTAGGCAGAAATGTTGATAGGAAAAAAGAAGGGTAAGTATAGGCCTTCAAAAGAGAAGGGGTTTGTGACACCCGCAATTTCTTTTGTAGGACTCGTAGTTAGGATTGTAAATATACTTGTTAAAGTATCAAGTGTTAGAATTTTAAGAAATAATATAAAGTGAATTTATAAGGGTAGAATTGAAATTTCATTATTAACAAGGTGATTTTGAGATTTTATCTTATTAATAAATATATACATATGTAATTAAGTGAGCTAAATATTATACATATGTAATTTGGGCTTAATTTAATTAAATTGAGCCCAAGCCCAAGTTATTAATGTTTTATAAGTGATTAAAATGAGTAGTTTATTATTATGTTGTTATGATAGTACTAATTGGTAGGAGTTTTATTATTCTGTTGTTATAATGGTATGAATTGGTGAAAAAATTGAAATGGGTAAAGATTAGAACATATGTGTGTCATGGGATTGTAGTAAGAATTGAAAATGAGGAAAATCATGTTTTAATACCAAATTGTAGTAGAAAATTTGTAACACCCCATTCTCATACTTATTCAATCAATCATTATTACATAATACTACATCATTTCATACAAATAGTGTTACTATTACATCATTCTGAAATGTCTATTATATCATAATTCCTTACATATACATAGAGTTATCTACATAACAAGTTCTAAATCTTACAATTATTC